>JAWVMR010001550.1:70637-104483 GCA_036321205.1 Trypanosoma caninum | reverse complement strand
AGCTCTGAAGGGCGACCCCCAAAAGGCACAGGCGACTTCTCCGCTGCAACAGTGGCACTGGGATACTTTATAGCAAGGGCGTCCCGTTTCTCAGCAGCAGCCTGCGCGCACTCCGTTTTGGGAGCGGTTTGCGCCCATGAGGTGCTCACTGCGCAACGTGGTAGTAACATCCAAGCCGAACTGCAACACCAAGCTCATGACGTCCCTGCTGCCGTGGCGGGCAACCAAGACGAGATCGCCCGCAAAAGAGCCGGGTCGCGGGGCCAGCGCCTCTAACAGTCGTCTGCCCAATGAGCCCACTACGATAAGCGGTACGTGCCCCAGTGCTGTTATCTGGGGAACTCCACACTCGGTGCGGTCTGCGGTGCCACCCAAACGAGGCAGCCGTCCGCTGGCGGTTCCCCCTGCCGGAAAGGACGCCGACCACCTGATGATGCGGGCAGNCCGTGCCCAACGCCCTGATACAATCCACACGTACCGCTGCGGCACGGTGGTCTCCGGTGGGGCGGTGCAGTGTGGCTTGCCCACCGGTACGACGTGGGAACCGCCCCATCAATCACCAGTGCAGATGTGTGTTGCGGGGCGTGCCGCGTGCACTCACCGTGCGACACTGCGGTGGGTGCTGTCTTCAAATGAAAGCTGCGTGCGGAGTTTTGATCGTCGTGTGCGTGCTGCTGCTCAAACACTTCCGTCGCACCCTTCCAATCAACAGCAACAAACGACACTCCGGTGCAGCAAACAGCAGTAACCATTGCCTGCGCGTTGCAAAAAGGCACCACTCGCTGATAAGCCGCGGTAACTGCGACCGGGTGACTTTCTTACACGCCAAAAAAAAAGCAGAAAAGCGGTGGTGTGCCAGCAACACGTCAGGCGCCAAATGCCCGTGTATTTCGGCAAACCCCTTACGCCCTCCCGCGCCCTCGATATGCTATGCACTGATCGCCCAGGCGCCGCTGCAACGCCTTCCGCAGCAACGGACCGCTGCCCGCGCGTATTCCACGCTGGCGACTGCGGCTGGCCCAGTCCCCCCAAGGGGTGTCACCTCTTGTCAGCACCGATGCCCTCCACCACTACAAGAGCAGGGGAAGCCGCAGTGGTGGCAGCCAGAAAGGTCAAGGACGTTCATACCACCTGAGACCGCTTTTGTCTCGCTCAGGATGCAGAAAGCCACACACCCCAAGTCTAAAACCTTGCTGGGGCAGTGTTTTCCAAACGTTAGACCGCCATAGTCTAACCACATTCCGCGCAATTGCAAACCAATTTTTACCTCAAAATCCCTATAAACCAGCAAATTGGTGCAGGTGATGCTGCTCGTAGCGTGCCGACCCTTGTTCACGAACCCTTTAATACAAGTTGGTCTCCCATCGGATGGCAATAGATTTTGGTGCCGTAAACCTCCGTGAACCAGTTGCCCCATAGTGCCACGTTATCGCTATTTCCAGCTACAAAGCGCTTTGTACGTTTTTGACGACCTCCAACAAAACGGGGTGTTGCCCCCATAAGCACACCTCAAGGCGACCAGCATTGCAAATATCCCAAAGTGATTAGAGTGGCACAGGTCGTGTACAAAATGCCGGCGTCCACCAAGGCGAGGTTACAGCGCCTGAACGCATGCATGGAGGAGTTCGGTCAAGGATGGTAGTAGTAAATGGTTGGACCATTTAACCCAACCACATTCTATTTAAAAAATATCTTTTCACAAAATCTAAAAATAAAATAAAATAACAATAATAATACTAATAATAACGATAAAAAGCTGACACCAGATAAATGACCTAAACATTGCTTTGCCCCGCAATAACCAAAAAAAAAAAAAAATAGTAAAAGGCACACGCGTTTTATTATTGAGTAAAGCTTAGAAGTGCACAACCCAATCTCCCATCCTTTTTTTCTAAAAACATACAAACAAACAAACAAAAAAAAAAAAAAAAGAAAAACATTTTTTACGCATTTGGTTGTTTCGTTATATAATTACAGGGCTTTTTCTCCCTTCTTAGCTTATTTAATTTTTTTTCATTTTTTCATTTTTTTTTTGCAGGTTTATGACCCACGCTGAAGCAAAATCGTCAAAACTTACCCGTCAGCTGTTGTTGTCTCTTCTTGACGCACTGCTGGAACGTGCTTGATAAATGCGCAGGCCAAAGCCATGCGCTCTAACGGCCATTTTGGCTCGCTTAGAAAAAATTCTTGCTTGTATAGTGTTGTTGGTTTCAACATCCAGTTACATCGGCGCTGAAATACAAAATGCTTAGCACCTTTTTTCGCTTTGTTTGTTGTTCCAGCAGGATAATCCTCGCGGGTACATTCCAAAATGTTTCCGTCATTGATGCAGTGCTCTGTGACGTCCGCATCGGAAATATGAACAGGTACGCCCTCAATAAGTACCTCCTTTTCCATATCTAAACAATAGGCATCAAACGTCCAAAGATCGGCATTAAAGCTGCCATTCCAAATACGAACCTCAACGCTTTTTTTGCGCTGTAAAGGATAAAGAAAATTTCTGCTGTTATATTCACCAAACATCACACCGTCTGGATTAACAAAAAGAACGCCACTCGCCTCTGGATTCTCTGATTCACAAGTTTCAATCTCACTAACTTGGTACCAGGGGAGCAACCGCACTGTGTCGTCATTCATATCCTTTAGTTTTTCCTTTACTAGGTCCACCCGTTCCTCAACAAGCATACGTGAGCCTTTCTTATCACCCAACGAAAGCAACTCAGAAATGTATAGTTTACCGTTAGAAAAGGTGGCTTCAAAAATAAACCCAATTTTATTATCATCTACATCCTCTTTTGCCAGTTGCACCAGTGTCTGTGGAGCATTAGTGTAGGAAAACACAATGTTGTACGTGGGAAGGTAAATGTAGACGGCATCCCGGTACCCAATCAACGATACCTTATCGCCCTGAATCCATGGCGTGATCATATAGTGGCGAAAGGCATACGCATGACGCGCAAAAGTGGAATACTCTAGTAAATAGTTTGCTTCAGAAAAGGGAAATGAAGCCCGCTCACGCAAATTTAAATTACAGTGTTGTGCATTAATAATGGCAGTCACTAATACCGGGTTACACTCTAACGGGCATTGCGGCATAAGCTCGACCTTCTCCAAAGAGAGCGTTGTTTCTTTTATGTTATGTACACCTCCTATTTGACTTACCGCACACGCAATTGTGTCTTCCAGGGTTCTTTCCCTGGTCTCAATAACAACGATAGGTTCGCCTTGAAGGTAGCTAGCGCAAAACTCATAGCTTTCAGGGTGGTGTTGCCGTTGTAAAGAATCTTCGTAATCAATACCCCTCCCACTGGCATTCTCAAGATCGTTATCAAGAAAAACAGCCACGTCAATTTTTAACCCATGTTTTTGCAGAACCGAATGCACATAGTATGGTTCATACTTGTTTCTCAAAACAATGTCATCAATAACAATGCCTTCAAATGTGTTCTTCCGAGAAAGAATATCTACTAGAGGTGCGACAAATGCCGTAGGAGAAAGAGTGATGTTTTCATCCCTTGGCTTAAGAGAAATGTACTTGTAATTCCGCATCTCCGATATGCGCTTTGCAACGCTCGTTTTGCCTGTACGACGATATCCAAAAACTACAATAACAAATGGTCTTATTTGCTTATAAGACTTGATCATGGTCGACGAAACTTGATTTGCTGCGACTGAATTATACTGCTGTGGTCGTATCCTTGTGTTATTGTATGATTGCACCGGCTCACTGTGGGGTAGCTGCGACATTTGGTTTATGTTGTGATAACCGCCATGCTGCGGCATATGGCGAAAAAGGTGTTGGTTCATCATCACTTGCGACATTGCGTGCGAGTGTGGATGCCCGTGTGGATGTGTGTGAGGGTGTTGTGGTGGGTAAAACGTCCCGTACACATGATGAAATCGATGATCATGGTGCCCCACTCGCGCTGGGGCGTCCATTGTTGGGTCCATAGTTGTCTCTGGCACTGTCCAGGGAGCAGCGTTGGGGTTAAGAGACATTGTTCACAAGTTCGGTTTGCGCCTTGTTTGCTCTGCTTTCTTGTTTCTTTTTTTTTTTTAAATTTTTTTTTTTAAATTTTTACTCGCTCGCGGTTTCTACAATCTTAGCCTTTTTCTCTTTTTTTTTTTTTTCCTGAGGTTTCAAACGTTTCTATTTTTGCTTTTTGTAATAACTATATATATGAATATATATATATATTTCTATTCACTACCCTAACCCTTTACTTGTTATATATTTTAAAATATTGCTATTCTCAACCTGAAAACAACAACAAAATAGTAAAAGATTAAAGAAAAGTAATTGATCGCGTTGTATATATATATATATATATATATATATATATACGGAAAAGTATATGTATTTGAATACACCTAATTTTTGTGGGCTATGTCCAACCACACACGCATACGCATACGCACACAGAGACAGAGCGCCAACGCGTTCCAATAAACACTATTGTGACGCGGGGTTAAAACGATGAATTTTTTCACATAGTTCCAAAATCTCCTCCAAGCTCAAATGCTCCATTTCAACAATTTTTTTCACAATGCTGTATTTATTTGGTGCAGATTTGTCATCTCGCACTGTACGAAAAGACCACAATGTTTTCGTAAAAGTCAATCCCCCATTCTTAGCATTTTTTTTCTCCACAAGAGCCATTTCAACAATTATCCCATTACACAAATTCTTTTCCTTCACAATTTCCAACGGTATTCTAGCAATGGCACCATCATACTCTGTTTCCCCAAAGTCATTCTCATCAAATACGTCATCTGTAACCAGAAGCTCAAAAATCCAGTCGTTTCCCTCTACATAACCACTCGCCAAACGAAAATCGGCTGTGCACATATCTACCGGCTTCCACTTACAAAGAGAAACATCACGGCCAATCTTGTAATTTTCGTTGTGCTGAAACACCAGACCATCTATTGGAAAAAAAGCAGGCTCGTTAAAGCTTGGAATCAACGTTCTCAGTTCGTTAATAGGAACATAGTCCTTTAAAATAACAACGTGCGCGGCGGAGGTGTGCTGATTAAAATTGTCCCGAAGTGTCTTTAAGCGTTCAATAAACTTTGTTTTCTTACCTTCCAATCCACCAAAGTACACATAGTCAACAACATAAAACATTGGGCTGTTATTGTACATTATGAGCTCGGTATCAAGTAAAAACTCAACAGGTCTATCACGTCTTAAACACCTGCCATTTGGTGCTTCTTGTAGGTCGATATTGCAACTTAATTCCACGCCACTAAACAGCTCGTTAAGGTCATAGCAATGAGTAAACACTACAGGAAACCCAATATACCCATATTTCTTGTGCTTTACAAGCAAATACCGCTCCCCATCTGCCTTCAGAGTAACATAAAAATCTTGAAGTAGAAACCCCGGGCTCTTGCCGCCTTGAGAAAAAAAACTCTTGTCAACATAGGAAGCAATGCTCGATAAGGGTGCAGTGTCTTTCCGCCCATAAAGGTTTCCTACAGCCGCATGCACATCGGTGACTATTTGCATGTACGATCTATAATCATCGATTAATTTCATCCCCTCAGCTTCCTGTCGCTGTGTCGCGCTAAAAGTAATGCTATGAATATTTGCCGGCAAGTGAGACTCAATAGTAGATTTGATCTCGCAGAAAACACTATCAATTGTGCTTTCCTCTGCAACGTTAATCGTCTTTAAACATCCAACCGGCGCGTAAACACTGTTGGCGGTTGTTGCTTGAGCCTTTTGCTCCATAACGCGCCAGTAATTGTGCCCTTTTTTTTTTTCCTTGCGCGTTTCTGCCCGTATAAAAGCCAACTTTGGATGAATAGCAAGCATAAACGCAAACGGCACTGGCAGTCCTACTTCATCAAGCGCCGACTGAACGTAAAAAGCGTCAAACTTGCTGCTCACCACAAAGCGATCGAGCACAACACCGTCATAGCGCCTCTCTTTTCCCTCACCAAACTCCTCAAGAAGTATCTTCCGCAGCTCGATAAAAGGTTTCTTCCCCTCCCTAAAGATATCACCGGAAGAAATGCTTAGCAGGTTATACTCTTTTGCAAGGAGTTTACTCTGCGTTGTCTTGCCGGCGCCGCGGACACCCAATATCATTAGGACAAGAGGACGCTTACAACACGGCTCCGACGTCGTATAAACAGATTTATTTTCTTCAGCTGTGTCAATCTTTGAATTGCAAAGAAATGTCGTAACAAAATTTGGCGCATTGATATTCAAATTCGAAATTTAAAAAAATCACCATTTTTTTTTTATAAAAAAACCCTTTGAAGATCCATTTTTTTTTTGTTTTTTTTTCCTCTTTTTTTTTTTTTTTTTTTTTTTTTTTTTTTGGGGTGGTGGTGGTGGTGGGGTGGGGAGGGGAGGTAAACAGAATCCTGCTTCGGTGTAACGGTTACTAATCAAAAAAAGAATAATAATAATAATAATAATAATAATTAGTAATAAGCCTTCCGGTTTGCTCTCCCCAGACAACAACAACAAAAAAAAAAAAAAAAAAAAAAAAAAAAAAATTATTTTCTTAATGGCGCCTGGCGTTGTGTTTGTAAATTCGCTGCGCTATGCAGATATATATATATATACATATATATATATATATCTATTGCGAATGCGCTTACTGACAATGTGCAATAACTCGCGATAGGTGAAAAGAGTAGAAACTGCACCCACGCATACGCAAAGCAGAGTTGGTTATGAGGTGCTCAGTTGTAGATAAAAGCAGCCACAACCCACCAGAAGAAAAAACCCACAACTATCGCAGAGTAGTGATCATTGCCAACTCGACAAAGCGTCACCACATCAGCACTTGTAGTTGCGCGACTGTTCCAAGACACATTTTCATCGTATTTTATGAGCCACCCCTGGCAGTTGCCCCGCCAGCCAAAAATTGTTAGGCACATCACACAGCTGCCGTTGTGTTTGTTAGTAAGGCCTTCGCTCTTCCAACAAAAACCTCGCACTCTCCCACACTGGACGTCGTGTAAGGCAATACGTTGTGAACAAACTTATATATCCTTTAACTTTTTTTTTTTGTTTTTTTTTTTCTCCCGTGTTTCCAAAAAAAGAATTTCACTCATCAATGATATTTTTATACTCTCCATTTCGCAGACCCTCAGTGTACGTGAATTTCTTCGGGATCTGCCAGTCGTGTCCAAAGCACTCAACTAAGTACTGCAGTGGTGGCACCAAAAATCCACAAGCGTCTGGCGGCGCAGCGGAGTCACAAAAAGGAACAGAGAGCAATAAAGAGCGAAATGGCACGTGTCGATAGCGATACATTCCGTGTCGTCGAGCAGTGGCATTTTCGTAATGCGTGGCAGTCCACACAAATGGTCCAAATTTTTCAACAAGTCCGGCATCTTCTACAAGAGGCGAGTAGTAGACATTCAGGTCAAGTGGGACTTGTGTTTCATGGTGCAAAAAACGCAGTTCCAGACCCTTTGTCACCATGCCACACAAGTCAAGCAGCAGGAATTTGCCATCAAGAGTCATATGAGACAAGATGGAGACAACCACTGACTGGACATCATCTCCCATAGCATTTCCAACAGCCAGCAAACTCTCAAAAAAAACACCCACATCAATGTCGTTGTCGTGCGGAATAAAGTGTCCTTCACGATGTACGCCAAGCGCCGTCCCACAACAAAGAAAAAAAGACAGCTGAAGCGCATTTGCCACCGTACGAAAGTCAAGAAGCGCACGCTGAAAGCGCAACTGCCTTTCAATCTCTTCTGGCAGTGTTATGCAGCCTTCAAGACGTGCTAAAAATGCATTTTCAGATATCTTCTCCGAAGCACAGGACTCTGTATTGCCTTCTTTTTCCAGCTCTGACGAACTCTCCTGAGTCCCCAAAGCCCCATGTGTTTTTATCTCGCAAAATTTGTCAAGAAAGTCAATTGTGCCCGCAATGTCGTCGTCCGTTAAGGTGCGCTCTGGGTCGCAAAAGGCCTCCCAGCACGTTTCCAAATATGTTTTCTCCGCTTTTCGCCGAACATCACCCCACTTGTCGGCATTTTGCATCCAAACGCGCAAGGCCTCCCTGCGCCTCTCTGCAACCGTGAGCCACCCGCCCCCGCCTCTCTCTGCGACACCGCGACTTTCGGCGTGATGCGGCAAGGCACTCGGCACTACATGGGTAACGTCGGCTTTGGGCAAGGTTCCACTCGTCTCGCAGAGCTTGTTGACCGCAGCCTCGCATATCACACATGGGGAGGAATGGACATGAGCCCTAAACAAGGGCGTCCGACTGCCACCAAGACAAAGTCCTTGCAAAAAAACCCGCATTTTCCACATTTGCGGGCACTTCTTTTATTTATCTTTTTATGTTTGTTTGTTGGTTTTGATAATTTTAAAGACAAAAATATATAAGAGAGCACACACACACAACAAAAAAAAAAAAAAAAAAAAAAAAAAAAAAACGCTTGGCTGCCATATTTCTTATCTGGTACGCTAGCATCTATATATATATATATTTTTTTTTTTTTATTGGTGAAACACTTTTAAAAAACCCAGAACAGCTTCTACAAGGTTCTCTTCATTTCTAAAACACAACAGTTGAAAGCCATACACACACACACAGACATATATATATCTTTTTTTCTTTTTTGTCGCTGTTTTGTTTTTAATAACAGTGTAGTGAGAAAGGCCCCCAACTTCCCTTTTATTATTTACAATCAGCCACCCAACAAACAAGTAATGTTAAAATAAACAACACTCCTCATAAACAAGCGCCGCAACGTTTGTAACGCGTTCCAGTTGCGTATATGCTGCCGTTGAAATGGCCTTGCGCGTGCAAACATCAAGAGAAAAGAATTGTGTCAACAAAGGACCAGAAATAAGCAGTTCCTTTGCCTTCAATGCTGTTCGCGGAGATCTCTGACTCAGTCCAAGAAACATGCGTGGGGTCAACCCCGCATCATGCGGAAGCTCTATCTGCAAACGACGCGTCACCCATAATGCCGTACGATTTGCCTGTTCGCCAATTGGCACAATAAAACCAATTTCGCCATAGTTGGTGACATATAGTGTGACGCTAGAGTTACCAGCAAGTGAACGGAAGCGCAGCGACTTGAGCAAGCAGCCACTGGGCAAACGATACTCTCCGTCAAGCGACAGCACCGACTCAAGAAGATTGCCCGGTTCCCCCTCCCCCATCTCTTGCACGCGCGGGGTGTAGCCCATAACCAGCACATTGCGCTTGTCATCAGAACACAAAACGCCAAAGGCACGGTCGTGGTACATCATGTCACAGTGAACCACATTCACCATGTTATGATCCCTCCCCATCACAGAAAGGGTGTGATTTTGTTCATTAAATCGAGCTATTGTGCAGGAAGAAAAAAGATCTCCATAAATAAGATAGTTGCGGAATGCCGACATCTTTGTTACATACATGCCTGCATACAACAAAGCACTCACAACCATCTTTCTAGACTCCCAATCATATCGGAAAATCTTTATCGAGCCGCCCACAGCAACTGCAATGTGGTTGCGTATGCCAACAACACTGGTTGCAGGACCGTTTAAAGGCTCAGAATGCACAACACGCACCTTCTGCACCTTGTTCACAGATGTCGTCGCAATAACAAGAATGCGTCCTCTGCAGGTCACATCCTCTCCCAAGGGAAATGCCGTGCTTACAATACAAACCGGGGCTGTTCCAGAGCCATCAACACCATTATCGCAATGTATCTCCATCATCTGGGCACCCAACACCTGTTCATTTTCCTCCAGCAGCAGTGTGTCATTCAGCTTCCACTCAGCAGTAGTCATAAAACGAACTTCAAATCTATCAGCCATAGAAACACGAATACCAGAAGTTGGTGCAATTGGCGCCATGTTGCACAGAGGTGGTTCTGCAGTGACACTCTGAATACCACCGTTCTCTTCATTGTAAGTAATCTTTAGCTCCACATCAAAAAAGGCCCGTTGTGGCCGAAAAGGTTCTTTTAGTGACGACACAACAAAGCAGCCATGCGCTGGTGGATGATAAACAATAAAATGGGGTGTGGCACCAAGATGGATTCGACGCGTTAACCAACCGTAACCATTTGGTTTCAAGTATGTGTTCATAGATGCAAAGTCAACAAAGCCCTCACAACAATAAATAAATCCATTTTTTAAAAACTTAAAAGGCACAAATCCGCGTACAGGCCCTAGTGATTGATGACGGTATGCTACAAGCTGTCGCATTGTACGGTCCCAAAAAAAAAATAATGGATGTTGCCCACAAACGTATACCCCAGTGTTTCCACCAATATCGTCAAATGGAATTATACGCTGACTACAGTGTCGCATTAGCTGTGTATCATTTTCGATTATTCCACGTTCACGCCGCATACGCTGTTTTTTCATTTCAATCGACTCAATCACTTCACGCTCGGCCTTGTTATCTAAAAAATGAGAAAAGTATTTTATAAAGCGAAGTGGACCAAAAATATCATGGTCAATCACACGGTACACCGCCAGCTCACCTGTGGTAAGAATTACAAGAAGCGATGTGACATCATCACCAGTATTGTCACAAAACATTGATACTTCCACATGAGTTACAAAAGAAAGCGACCCGCCACCGCCGTCATCCGTGCCTGTATGTTCGCTGAGACCAAAGACGCTATATTTTGGAAGAGCAGCAAATCTAAAAATTTTCATTCCGCTGTAGTAGTCGGCTTCAATGTCACTAATAATCATGCTGCCTTCCATGTCAAATAACACAACACGTTGCTGCTTCTTCCACAGGGCAAACGCCGCCACATGGTCAGCAACGGTCTTCTTCGTTGCAGCAACTTGAAGTGTTTTTAGCTCAAATCTAAGTAAGGTCCCATCCTCTAGCAGCACAAACAACAGCTGAAAATCGCTCGCAACGCGGGCTGCCTTGACGTGACGGTGTGCCTCCATCTCGCGCTCTGGCAACAAACAAAACTTGTGAAGCAGCAGCCTCCCATCGGCTGATATAATGCGCCCCTCTCTCTCTGTTATCTGCAGCAGGGCATCAAGCCATGGCACACCCGCTGCAAACACTGTTCGGCATGAGGTAACAAACTCAGATCGGCGAACGTGTTGCACCAATTCATTGCGCACAACAAAAAGAATCGTAAAAGAAAGACCTGTGAGAAGCAAGTGCGGTGGTGGAGGTGGTCGCGACGTCACATGTGTGGCCTCACCTTCGTTTTCCTCATGTCCAGCTGAAAAACTCTTAACATTTCTTGATGACTCCAGAAAAAAAGCTGAAACAGCATTTACCTTTTCGCGCCGCACCACATTGTTGCGGATTGACTTCCGCAAGACAAAAATTGAGCCACTGCCAGCGTAACCAGCACATACCGCTAAATCCATAACAGCTCTGGACTCCATAATTGGTACCTTTGGCATTGGGTCCAATATTGCACTCCGTATTAGTTGTGCGTAAGGCATTTTATCATCATCACTACATGTGCTCTGTTCAGTTATTTCTTCTTGACCCTTCTTATCGCCAGCGCCTGAAGTGCAGTCGACAACATCCACGTCATTAATAAAACCGATAGCTTCCATTTGCTCTATTACCTGAAACCTTTGTGTTTTGTCATTGTGACACGTGTCAATATGCGCAATACATGAATCGCTACGCGCTGAGCCTAGAAACACAACATTGTCACCAATTAAGGACATGCACGAAGAATAACAACCAATGCCCAGAATGTCAATTTTAATGCACTGAACAGTAGAGCCTTGTGTGATAAATTTAAGTGCTAACACCACGCCGTCCTCCTCTGAGACAGCAAGCACTTTCAACACGTCGTTCACTGCACTCAAAAAAACCGACGCACAGTTTGCCAAACTAAGATTAACCTTGAATAAATCAGTTGACTTCTCCATTTGTTTGTCGCACCACACCGCCTTACCAAACGACATCGAAGGAGACTTGGAGTTTACACACTCCTCCATGCCACCCTCGTTGAAATAAACCCCGTAGCCTCGTTTTGTTGTAACATGCATAACTGTGTTGCTCCCAAAGCATATAACCCCTGAAGGAGTTTGCGCAAAAGGACCTACAGGCATCATATGCGTCACATTGTATGGTACATCATCCACCTCGCCAATGGGCAGTAGCTTTCGATCTGTTCTCGACGCAGCTGATATTTGTACCCAGACAACCTGCATCGACAACATATTGGATTCAACCATTTTGGTTCGCCACTCCACCAGTTTTACACGACCTGCCCACGTAGGTTGACGTTCGCACAAAAAAGCAATAATAGGCTCTCCTGAAGACTCAATGAATTGCATGTCGCGTACGTAGCGAATGCATCCTTTAGCCACTGCTGAAAGAGTAAGCATTGTTACATCGCCTATATGCAGTACCTTGCCTGACATGTCAACAACGGCGCTGGCAGCCTCTTGTGATCTATGAGACCTTTCTCTCATCATTGGATCCTCTAGGCATGTGAACTTTTCCCCTTCCTCCCCTTGATTGCTACCACAATAATAATTATTATTACTACTATTAGTATTATTATTAGTGTTAATTTTGTTCTCATCTGTGGTAGTTTCCTTATAGTCATCCTCATCACCCCAGTCATCGGTAGGTGCCAAAATCTCCTCCCGAGGCTCTTTACTACCATTCTTGCTTTTCTCCTTTGTGTCGTTCCCCCCACATTCGTTACTAGCGGCAGTATCATTAACGTCAGCGTCGTCGCCCTTTTTTAAACCCAGCAATGGAATCAAGAACAAGTAAGAACGACGCGCCAGCACCGTAACAAAGCACCCCATCGGATCTGCCCGCATAATAGGCTCCAGCGGCGTGACATCCTGCGCCACATCTCTATCGTCTAACTGCACTAGTGCGAGCGTGTGGAAGCGCATTAAAAGCGGGTCATATTGAATAAAAGAAAGATGAAAATCATCAAAACACATAGCGACAATGTCAACAGTAAAACCTTGAGGCCGACATATAGCAACCGATACGGGCGGCGCATTCAGCTGAACGCCAACAACATATGACACAGGGGCATCTTTTTCCTTTGTTCCATCGGACAACAAAATTTGCCACAGTTCTAAATTGTTCTTTTTAAAAAGAATCATCTCCCGCACACCGTTTCGGCATTTGTCAGAAAATTTACCAACAAGAGAATGCGTCACACCAGACGCCGGAAGACTCGGCGAGACAACTGAGTGAAGCATCTAAATAAATATATTAATATATGTATAGCCTTTTTTTTTCTTTTCTTTTCTTTTCTTTTCTTTTTTTTTTCACTTTGCCTTCTTCTTTTAACTCAGCAGGTTTTGTTGTGTGCTTTGAAAAACGCGGTCAGGTTCTTTATTATTATTACTTTCTTTTCTTCTTTCTTTCTTTCTTTCTTTTTTTTTTTATTATTATTATTGTATTATATATGTATATAATATATATATATATATCTTTTCCTTTAATACGACTTCCTACAAAGGCCCTACTAGAAAAAAAAAAAAAACAAATAATAATAATAATAATAATAACAACAGATAATAAACACAGTTTGGACATATATCTTTTATTTTTTATCACTCCGTATATACACACCAATATATTTACATTAAATAAAAAGATAAATACTTATATATGTATGCATACCTATAGCTTTCCATTTTAAAAAATAGGATAAAAAGTTTTAGTAATATATACTTGTACGTATGTTTTATAAATATAACGACCATTAGCAACTTTCTCAAACAAAAAATTTAAATTAAAATATTATTAATTTAAATTAAAATATTATTAATAATACGAAAAAATGAATAGAATAAAACGCACTTAAAACACATCGAACATGCTTACCAAAAAACACCACTATAAAAAAAAAAAAAAGCACTTGTTTTTCTTCATGCTTCACTCGTACTTTATTTTAAATAAATTCGCGCAAGAAAAAAAAAAAAAAAAAACAAAAAAACCTTCTACATTTATATTAATAATTTGCAAGCGTTCATATATATATATATATATATTTATTTATTTATTTATTTACATATGTGTTACTAGTATATGTCAAATACTTTGAAGAGTGTGAATAAGACACAAAAGTGCCTTACTCTCGTTTGTTTGTGCCCTCTGTAGCAACATTTGATAGTTTAATTTAAACCGACGCGGGACTTTCATACTCTCAGGACTGCTGGATGCAAGAAAAAAAAGTGCAAGAAGCATCATGTTCATGGCTGACTCCGGTATTCTCTCAGTCGGCCATTGGCTCAAAAAGAAACAAAGAACAATGATCAGTCTGTGGATGCGAAAAAATGAACCTGGCAAAAAATAATTCTCAGATGCTGAAAAAGGTGCGGTTAAAATAAATGCATGCGCCAGGTTAACGGCAAGTGCCGCCCCGGTGTAAACAACGGCACTATTTGCATAATCGGAAAGTGCAAAACCAACCGCGCTTACCCACAAAAGTGAAAACCGATTAGAGCTTAGCGCAATAGCACCATGAACACCAGATGATAAGTTGCACAAGAAACGCAGCAATGCAATTTTACCATCAGCAGTCATTTCCAAAAAGTCGCGCAGCCCGTTGGCAATAACACCAAGAAGATGGGGGTGGAATACAGACGCGCAGAGCACGGCCTTGTGGAGTATCGCTACGCGCAGTCCGTTAAGTACCGGCCCCCATAGCGCTGTATGTGTGTACATCAAAACAGTAGAAACAATCTCCACATATTCCGAAACAACCTCAGCGTCGATGAACTCACTGCCATCGCTCAATGCAAGAACAGAAGACAACGCTCTAATGGCACCAGTCTCAAAGATGCACTGTTGTATCAACTTTTCCACATATGGCAGCACTGCACTAAGAGCTCGTCTGGATCTGGCGACATCATCAACACGAAAAATCACGGCACATTGTGGAGGCTGTAAGTTAACACCACAGGCCTCTGCACAGCGTGTGACAATTAGTGCGTTGTTACAGTGCAATATGATATGCCTCCGCGCCATACAATAAGAGGCGTGCTGCAAGCCAGGAAAAAAATACATCAAATATTCTTCCACCCCAAGACCCAGATTAGTTTGAAGAACAGCATTAAGTGTGGTGTTAAGAAATGAAGGAAGAGCGTCGTCTCTACCAAGAAGAAACCTCAATGCTTCATCAGTAAAATGATGACAATTGTGTTTCGTAGGGTGATATGCGTTAAACTTGTAAGTTTCCTCTTCCCTTTTACGAACCCACTTAATGAACTCACTGAGAGTCCTGGTTGTTGTGCCGACAGGTAGCTTTTGAAAATCATTTCCAAAGCGTGTTCTGCCGACGCCCGCAATGGCGACATTTCCACCAAAAAAAAACTCCATTCCGTGACAAACAACGGCGCTGTGATAAATTCCGGAGATGTAAAATCCCATAATCATCTCACTGTGTCTGCCAATGACGCCTTTTGAAAGGTCGTACACGTGCAAAAAAACAGGAGTTGCAACGCGCTGCATTGTAGGTGCAACTTCCGACAACACAAACGTCATGCGATCACCCACCGCCACATTTAAGCAACCAGGGTCCGACACCTGCGAAAATGGAGGCAAAGGCTCCCCTGAACTGCGCTTCGTTTGCCTGCAGCTGGCGTAATCTCGTTGCAAAGGCAGCGTGTTCATAAGTTTTGAATAGTTATACACCATTAGTGTGTGGCCCGCAGTTTTTTTATTATTGTTCTGTGAATAGAACTGTTGAACGTCAGAATTAATCAAACTCGCCCGCCTTTCATTGTTGCTGACCTCATTAACACCCATAATAAATGCATGTTGTCCGTTTTGAATCGCCGTCATTTTAACTGTTCCCAAAGACACACAGACACACACACACAAACAAATAAGCAAACAAAAAAAACAAATAAATAAAATAAAATAAAGCAACTTAACACTGCCCCTAAATCTTCTTTTTAACTTTTTTTAAATGTTACGTGTATTTACTATCTTTCAATATATATATATATATATGAAATAATAACAAAAGTATCACTACCACACAGCCTCCAAAATGTATCAGCAAACTAAAAATAATGATACATTAGCAAGAGCAATGCAAGTAAAGCTTCAACATGAGCAACAACAACAACAACAACAACAACAAAAAAAAACAAAAAAAAAAAAAACTTTTTAAACCAAAAAAACAAAATTACAACATTATGCTCGCTTTAGAGGTACACACCCAAGTTAAATTAATGCTCAGATCTTGCAACATCATCAACTTCACAGTTGCCGTCTTCAACAATAATTGCGGATTCCTTGCACAGTCCCATCGTTTGAGCGCCGTGAAAAATACAAAATGAGCGCGACATCCCGCAAACCTCACAAAAAAGAAATGTGCCCACGTAGTTCAAAAAACTGCAGTGCGTGCAAATCCACCTCTCAAAAGATTGAAGCCTCTGCGGCTCCTCACTCTTCACCCCCACATCCAGACTTTCATCTGCTCTTTCGCGTTTTGTTGCATTTCCACAGTCCGCAAACAAAAGACTAAACAATGACATTTCAATTTTACTTGCTAGACCACTCCTACAAACATCCAACAAGCGCTCTAACTGTGCAGTAAATTGAAGCAAACTCTCCCTAACAGCAGATTTTATTGCCAACTCCTCTTCTGTCCTCTCGCCGTTAAGAAACTCTCGCAGCAGCAGAAGCCAAGCCTCAAGAAATGACACCCCATGCCGCTGTTCAATCATGTGGGCCAACTGATGTAGAACTGCAGCGTACACATACGCAAGCGGCATAAACTCTGAGGCGTTAGCTGGTGAACAAATACGAACCTTCACGATAAGATGCGTGGTGTTTAAAAAGACGCCTTGTGACACCACCGACTGCGCCAGCGGAGTAAACTCAACAAGAGAAACAATTTGCCACCTCCTCACAAGCAAAAGCGGATCAAGTACATCCGCCAGACGTCCCAGTAAAGTGTAAACTGTCAAATCTTCAGTCCATGCGGCAAGTGGCCTTATCTCCTGCACACCAGCGCCAATCTCACTAACTGCCGTCAAAGACGAAAAATTGCAAGCGCCACAAAACTGCAACCTGCCGTAGTTATGAAATGTACAACGTGTACAATTCCATCCATCTTTTTTGTCCTCTGTATCCACAGCAAGATCAGAGCAAAAATCACAAACTCTAAAAACTGATAAATTTTGATTTCCACATCGTTCACAAATCCAATGACCATCACTATTATTGCTCGAGCCACACGACGCATCGACACCGTCATGTGCGCAGCCATCGCTCCTGTCCAATAAGCTGCCCTGCAAACGGCGTTGCGCAGCGTCCGCCAGTAGTTGTCGCCTTACAAAAGGACTATTACAGTGCTCTGTTAGCTTACACCCACCTAAGCGACGTCCACTGGTGGCGCATAGAGGGGAACTGCACAGAGCACGTAAGGTGCTCGCCGCGGTTGCGTCAAGTTCCAGCTGTTCACATTCAGCAACGAGTTGTGCGTAAAGCCTCCAAAAGTATTTGTTATGTGCGGAATATTTACAGTGAGCAATCTCATGCAAAAATGTGCATAGAACATCTTGAAAAGGAAGAAACGTGTTCTTTGCACCAGGGGCACGAAAACGAAGGCACACCTCATCACCCTTGTTCACATTCAGCCCTAGCAAACGCGCACTTCGTGGATAAAACTCTTTTAAATGCTTTAATTTCCAATTATGTGCAAAAAGAATAGCGTGCCCTCTAGACATCAGCTGCCGCATGTAGTTTTTGGCACATTCGTCGTTGTCCCATCCCAACGTTGTCGCAAAACCAATAGTGCTGTATTTTGTTGTCCTCCAGTTCCCCGCTTCCGTCATTCAGTGTTGTTGATATTCCAACAGATTGCTCACAACCCGTTGTCTAGCCCTTCCTTTCTTGTCCAAATTTCCACCAGTCGTGTCTATTTTTGCTTTTTAATTTTTTGTTAATTGTGATGTTAACGGCGCTCATCACACACACATAGATATAGATCCACAACAACAACAACAAAAAAAAAAAAAAAAAAAAACAGTGATAATAACAAAAATAGTAAAGTGTAACGAAGAAATACAGTAGACACATATACATATATATATACTAAAATACTTTCAATAACACCATCACTAAATCAAAACACAAAACGAGGCAAACTCTTAAGTTATCAATACGAAAGAATCATTTGTTGAGACGAGCATCCTCAAACTGCTGCCGAGTATTCTGTACATGCCACCACTCCATTCCCGGGGGCACGACTGGAGTCTTTTTTACGTAGTCAAAAAATTGGTAAAGTGACGTCATGTATGCCTCCGCGGAAGGAAAGTTGGGCGGCCACAGGTCCCTCTGCCCCATTGCAACACCACTCACAATAAAATCCGGGTCTAATGCCTGGTGCAAAATCGTTTTCCCGTAAAGGTGATCGAGCTCGTGCATAAGACACCGAGCCCGCATGCCGCCCAGTAGCTCTGTCTTTTCGTTTCCGTACTCGTCCAACCCGCTGCAGATGACTGACTGTGGGCGAATGATCCACGCGTTCGTCGCGCCGCACGAGATGCAGTTTTCCCACATCCCGTACATTGGGGCAACGGCGGTGCGGTCGTCGTAGCCGGGAATACTCGGGTTCACCCACACCTCAAACCGCTCCTCGTCCGGATGGTTCTTGACGAGCACCACCGTCGCGTCCCAGTGGCCCTTTGGCGCGCTGAAGGAGATACAATGCAGGTCAGTCGCCATCTTGACCAGCGCGACCAGCTGGGACTGAAACAGCGGCGTGTTGATTTGGCTCTTCTCAAGCGGCGGCGCGGGGCGGGTGAGGGCGCGG
Source organism: Trypanosoma caninum (assembly GCA_036321205.1). Taxonomy (NCBI): domain Eukaryota; phylum Euglenozoa; class Kinetoplastea; order Trypanosomatida; family Trypanosomatidae; genus Trypanosoma; species Trypanosoma caninum. The sequence goes on along the minus strand of JAWVMR010001550.1, from coordinate 85,745 downwards.
TGGGGGTAGCAGGCAACGCGCGATTTTACCTGCGCCTCGATCTCAAGACGCTGCGCGATGCGGTCTTTTATGCGTTTGTCGCGAGCCTCTGCACGTTTGGGGGCCAACAACACGGCGGTGCGTGAGAGGTGCCGCAACATACAAAGCGAACAGGTAAACAAACAAACAATAGCAAGTATAATTGATTTCTTTTTTTTGTTGTTGCTATTTTGGTTTTACTTTAAGCACACCTTAACCCATAACCTTTCCTTAAAAAAATAACATAAAACAAAACTAAGAGTACAAATTAAAAAATAAAACGTAACAAAAAATCTATATACAACAACAGCAAAAAAAAAAAAAAAAGTATATATCAAAAAAAATAAAACAAAATAAAAAAAATAACATTAGTATTTCACCTATCCAAAAAAAAGGCAAAACAAATACATATTTGTAGAAAAAAACAAAACAAAAAAAAAAAAAAAAAACATCACGGCCTTACTAAAATAAGCTATATCAATATACAGTTGCAAATTAAATGCCAGCACATAGTCCAGTAACAAGTATTTTATTCTTTTTGTTTCTACGAGCAATTGAAAATCATAAGATAAAAAAACAAAAATAACAAAAAACTTGCTTCTTATCTCTTGTTTGTACTCATTATTCTTTTTTGAAAACATGTAATACTATTTAGTATGCCCAACTCTCCACCCCTTTCCCACCCATCAAGAGTTACCAAACATTTCATTTATTTTCTCTCTTCATTTTGTCCTGCTCAGGTTTTCTTTTCCCCTAACAAAATTATTCTTCTCGCATTGTTTTCACTTTCCTCCATTTTTTCTCGTTCTATATATATAAATATAAATATATATATATATATATATATATATACATATATACATATATGTTTATATTTATATGCAAATTAGCAGTTCTGTAATTGTTAATACACATTATACTTGGCCCTCGCTCAGTTTCTTTTGCTTAAAAATAAAAAAACTCAAAAAAAATATTCTCTCTTTTTCATTCCTCTTTCTTTTTCTTTTTCTTTTTTTTTATTTTTACTATTGTAGTGCGCACCATAACGTATTTATAAATATTTGCCAGTAATATCTGTTATTTGCTCTATCAGCTGTCAAGTGCATGGTGGGTAGCGGTCAAAGTTCATATCTAGCCCTCCCAATCCAATTGCTCAAAATCTTCTCCGCCTCCAACGGTGACTCCATAAAAGTGCTAAAAACGGGCTCACATAACAGTTCAGCGGGAAGACTTGGACTGGCACCAGGGCGGTTGACCATACATTTCCCGCAGAGATCAAGCAGCTGTCGTGCGTTGGCCAGGCACTTCCCGGTAGGGTCATCACGGAGTAACAATCGCTCAACATGCCCTTTTATATTTGTTTCCCAGTCAACAACAGGAACTGTTCCCTCAGACACTGTGTGGCTCTGTAAGAGGGGTCCGTCGCCAAAGTCGTCCATAAGCTTGTCGTCCGCAAAAAGTGGATCAACCCCAGTTATAAGCGAAATTACTACAAGCCCAATTGCCCACGAATCCGATGTGCTGCAAAAAAGTCCATGTGGGGACTGTCTGCAGTATGGCGGGAGTCGCTGAAGGTCACGCAGCGGCAGAACTTTGCCCTCTTGAGTGATGTGAGCAACAAGTTCAAAGTCGCAAAGAGCGATGCGACCAGAGCCACGGCTTATCAAGATATTGTCCAGGTGTATGTCATTGTGGGTAAATCCACGGCACGGAATGTCAACCACCTCATGTGGTAATTCGTCGTTTAGGACGGCAACAGCAAATAAAAGCTGAAAAACAATGGCTGCAACAACCTCATACTCCCGAATCGGCTCAAAAGCAGGACAGCAAATAAATGATGTCTTTTCGTTCCATTCTCCCATCCCGCCACCATCCGTGGTTCTCGACACTTTTCTAGTTAAAAAGAGAAACTGTTTGAGACTGCAGTTGTGCTGGGACATAAGAATGCCGCGATCAATTCCGCCAACGTTTACAATAGCCAATGGTAGAACAAGATAAGGAACCCGACGGCAGAGTCCCTCCTTCTCACCAGTTGTACTGAATGCAGCAAGATCATTAAAGAAAAGCGCATGGATGAATGCAAGCTCGTTTTCCTTAAGACCTACAGGGTAAATTTTCAACGCCAAAGGATAGCTAAAACAAAATAAGGATTCAACCACACTTCCCGTGCTGTATACAAGCGAACCACGATAACCGCCATGCCCAATTGCAGCACCAAAAGTAGTCTCGGCGTTGCTGTCGCAGCAAACACGAGGCACCACGCTACACCCGTCGTCATCCTCGATGTATGTCCGACAAGACATTACCGATGGTTCGCTTTCGCGGCTCATTGTTCCTTCCATTGACATCATCCCAGAGAGGCGCAAGCGCCCCCCAAAATACCTGGGGCGGTATGTCCCTTTTAAGCGCTATAGCTCCTTAACTTTCTCCCAGGCAAGTAATGTCTGTATACAAAATAATAATAATAATAATAATATATATATATATATATAGTTATTTATGGCACCCCTATGCTTACAAATAATCAAAAATGAACGAACGCCGAGAAACACGTCAAGGGTTTCGACTACTGCTACAGCTATTACTTGTACCTAACGCGCTCCAACGGTGACTACACAACGGAGACTAAGTAGCGCCCCCACATCATTCAAACAATAAAAAAAATATAAATACATATATATATATATATATAACATAATTGTTATCAAACGCAACAGAAACCACAAAGCATTTTTCTAGCTTCTCATTCACACCCATAAACAAATAACCGACTAAGAGCAAAAAGTTAGGCATACAAACAAACATATATATATATATATATATAATTATATCTATTATTATGCCGACAAATTAAGCAAAAACAAAAGAATTATATTAAAGAATCAATGAAAAACAAATTCAACAATTTCTATATAATTAAGAAACAACAATAACTCCACCCACCCACCTCGCCTAAACAAACAAACAAAAAAAAAAACCAGCAAATTGCTCATTTCAGCATCGCATTCTTTCTTAAAACCTCGGGGTTAACATCCGTGACAAGAAACTTCCTTCCGGGAACCTCCGCCAACGCGGAAAGCAATAACTTTTTTTGTTCAAACTCTCGATGCAGGCATAATTTTTGCTGATTAGCTTTATAAACACAGCGCCATGCAGCAGCGACCACAACGACTACAGCGACCCCAGCCAGAATGCGGTTCCAGTTGTATGAAAACTGCCGTCTCATCCCCGGTGTACTGTCTGCACTTGGGCCCTCGTCATGTGCCATTCACACAGTATCACACCGTATACCAAGAGGCCCCTACTAGCTACCTACGGCTATTATATTGTTATTACTTTCTTCGTTTTTTATGTTGTTTGTTCAGTGCATCAATATAAAAAAACCAAACAAAAGATATGTATATATATACATATAAAATGTGTTTTCTCGTTGTATTTTTTTTTTTTTTTTATGTCAAATAACAGTTCTCGTACACCCTCTTCAATGCTGCCCCCGCTATCTCACTTTCCTACTTAACCCCATCGTCTGCGGCACTGAATAGTACAACTTCCCACACACACACACACACACACAAAATTCACAATGGGCCCAAGTACTTCCCAATCATTGTGCCAATAGCCACCACGCCCTCTGACCGCGGAGTCTCTGCAACCACACGCACACGAACAATTTCCTGTCCCTTGACGGTCCGCAGGCCATCCTTTGTTATCCAAATCCCCTGCACGCCGTCACTCTCGTACACCCACTCGCCACTCATCTGCCCGCGGCTGATGTACATCCGCCCCACCCCCATCACGCTGCCCCACCACCCCTCACGCTCAACGCCCACTACAAGCACGTCAACAACCTCACCGCGGTGCAGCTTAAAAACAAGGGCCTCGTAGTGCAGCATAAATGTAACGCTGCCGTCGTCCAACACCCTCCCCTCCAGCGTCTCGCTGTTAAGAATGTCAAGCACCGCTACAATTGTTGCCGAGGAGTTTTGCTCTGGTCGCAGAGCCTCCCCACTGCTTCCCTTCATTAGCGGCAGCTGAAGCGGTTGACCCTCCACTGCGCTGCGAAGATATTTCGCCAGGCAGCGGTGCAATGTGCGCTCGAGCAGGTGAGGCTCCACCCTGATAATTTTCCTCAGCTCCATCTTGTAAAACATATCTCCTCCACACACCCTTCAGCTTTCTTTTCGTTTTTTTTTTTTTTCTTTTTTAAAGTAAAATAAAATAAAACGTGCTTACGTAAATATACTTATGCATATATATGCATATATATATATATATATATATATGTATATATATGTAGGCAAATACATGGACAAAAAACTAAAAAAAGTATGTGTTAAATGTTCAAGTACCACTTTTATTATTACCACGATTAATAACGCGCGATACCGTACACAAAGACGAGTAAACTCAATACAAACTAATCGCTTCATACATACAAGCAATTTCTCTCCCCCTCCCTTTTTTTTTTGTTTTTGCTTTCAATCCAAAGTAATAATGAGAATAATAAGTATAGTAAAAACACTAAAAATAATCAACAACACCATCACGCCGATAAAAATACATAAAATAAACAGTGACAAAAAACGCGGTCTTGCTTACACTATTGTTGTTACATATATTACTGCTTACTTCTCTTTCATTTTGACGTTGTTTCAATTCCATATTGCCTTATTTAGCCCACCCACTCATTTCCGCGTAATGCACAACTTCACCTCCTTGCTATGAATCCACGACTTGTGGTTATTCCACTCAAATCGCAGCACCCCCTTCTCAAGAGAAACAAAACAGTCATGATCCGCTTCAACGTGCACAGACTTTACTAACATATAACGCTCGGGTTCTTCGCTAGAATTCTCAGTTGGAGCCGTTATCGCATTATCTAAAGACACGGCCATTTTATCTTCAGAAATCACCAAGGCGTCTCCGTATGCCGACGAAATAAAAGTCACTTGAAATAAAATCTCAGACACAGTAGAACCTCGGGGTTTTGTGCAATGAAAGCTCCATTGAATAACCTCCTCGGGCTGCAAAGAAACCTCAACGACATGTCGCCCTCCCGCCTCAACGAGCACATTTTGCGAAATTGGATATAATGCCACACTTGTCTCTGCATCAATACTCTTATGACAGTCGCCATCTATTCCAGGAATACATCCCCCCTCACACTTACAAAATCCACCAAGAAACGCTGGTATTTTATCCTCATCAATAATCTTCTTTAGCACATTCGGCGATTCTGATTTGGTACAAAAACAAATTTTATCCCTGGTTCTCTTGTTAAGTGAAGGTTTTAAAATCTTAAATGCATATTTCGCAAGAGAGGGGGAATTTATTACAAAAAGACGGTCCAAAAACTCGGGAAAGTGGCTTTGATCTATAGAAAAAAAAGCACGCGCAATGTCAACAAAAGTGTTGTTCAACAACCCGAAATTAAGCCCCTCAACATCAACAACAACTGTTGAGCCAATAATAATAGGACCTCCTTTCTCCAAACTTTTGGCGTTGCTGTAACGAACAACACACTCCTGCACAAGATTCTCATAAAGGTGATACGGCAGCAGCGTGTCCTTTATGCTTTTCCCGGGGGCTGTAATCACCTCTACCGCCTTCAACAGCTGCTTCACGCGAGAGCGGCCTGGGAATGTGTACAACACGGGGTTGCCATTTTTGTCAAAGTGGTGGTAGCCGGCTGGAAAGTTTGGAGTGATCGCAGTGCGGCAAATACTGGCATGCTCATCCTTTTCACCGTAGGAAATGCTAAGAACCCTGCAAATGTCCTCTTCAACAAAGCCGCGCAAAGGGAAAACGCAAGGGAACAGGCTTATTGCGTCAGCATTAGTTTCCTCAAAATAAAAAGTACTTTTTTTGATCATCTCAAGAGCATCTTCAAGTTTCCAGTCACAGGCCCTAAGATACCTCAATGCAAGAATACGTCGCTCACATTCAGTAATACATTTCATAAAACGTGAAGGGTACGTTCCACCATAAAAAGAACAAATTTCGTTAAGAAGAGTAACCACTACAGGAGAGTCTAACTCTCGCGTTAATGCCTCCATGAAAAACAAAAACAAAAACAAAAACAACAACAAAAAAAAAACAATGCTAATACAATTTTTTTTGCAATTATTCTTATTTCTATTCGTATTTTTTATCCTTTAATAAAAAAAAAAAAAAAATGTGTTTAATATATATATATAATAAATAACTATTTGTTTCATCCCCCCCCTCTCATCCCTCACCCGCCATGCAATTCGCATTAGTAACTAGACTTTAAACTATTCACCACACATTTATTTAATAATAATAACAACTATCATTATTAAATAAAATACACAGACCTACAATTCACCTCTTGCGCTGATACAAAATAAGATAAACTGCCTCGGTCTCCACAGCCTCTCGCATTCTGGACGCCACCACTGTGGCATCATTACAACAAACCAACATCTCCCCAAATTTGCCCGCCGCCGCCGTTGGCAGTAAGGCGTTAGCGAGATAAGCAACATAATGCCCTTTATTTGTAGAACTACCTTGATGAGCCACAAAGGAGACAAGTTCGTAGGTTCTATCCGCGTTACTTAGTTTGGTGTTTACACAGCAAGATTTGGGGATAACCAGCGTTTTAGTGAAGCGAACCTTGTTGTCAAGCTTGACTAATTCACCTTCTGCGGTCACTGCCCAGCGCCGCAACTCTAAAATAAGAACCAGTGGAAGTTGACGCAACTTTACGGTTTTGCTGAGATCCTTCACTCGAACGCTGTCGTAAATTCGCTCCTTCTGCAACGTGCGCTCAAGTGCCACCTCAATACTACACTCCGCATCAAAACAAATGTCTAATGAAAGAAAAAAAAAACTTTCCACAATCACGGAGGCATGATTCTTTACCTTGCTCGTTCCCTTCAAGTAGTTCTCCACCGTCCCACCAAATATGGTATTTAGCATAATAGAACTACCCACATGTTGCTCTTCCCGCAAAGAAAACTGTTCTCTACCCCTCACAAACTTCCAACCCTTTGTCTGAGCATTATCTGTTAATGAGCCCTCGTGCACACGGTTACTATTGCGACTTGCATTGTTTTTGTAATGTTTCTCCAGAGCGTGCAGTTCCGTCTGAATTACCTCCAAAAGAGAATGTAAAAACTCAGTCGCATCTTCCTGCGCTGACCCATTCGTCGCCATACAACAAAAAGAGGAGGCTAAAGACAGGCCCTGCCCTCGCGCCACCTTTGGTAAAATAAGTGGTGGGACTGACTGCGTTACGGGTTTTGCCCAATATGACAGCAGCCATTTCCCCACAAAAGAAAGTGTCGGACAAATTACTGTCTCTTTTACAGCCGAAACAGCCAACTGCGCGAAGGGTGGCAAAAAAATAAGTGCCTGCATTGTAGCGTTCATAAAACAGTAGTTTCTGTTATTTAATATCCCTTTTGCGTGTATGGACTCAGAAAATTTGGTTGCAAAAGGCAACTGCTGCCTAAATGTTGATGTAGAAGAAGAAGAGACAAGCAACGAGTATAGCTCCTTCAAATCAAGACTACAAATTGGTCCGTGCCTCTGCTGTTGCTGTTTCATTTCTTTTTGCTGCAACAGCGACGTCTTTGCTCTTGCAGACTGAGCAGCGTTGTGACCACCGCCCTTTCCGCGATTTCTCCTACATCTACCCGTCGCCTTTGCCCCACTGGGAGAAAAAGAAATTAAAACGTTGTCCGCCATTAACTTCAGCACCTCACAACCCACAGAATAACAAAAACACCTTGACAACAAACTCAGCTTTAAAATTAACTTGCGTGACCAATAACAACCAAAAATAAAACTAACCAATATGTATGTGAGCTATCAAACAAATAAATAATAAAACAACAACAAAAAAAAAAAAAAAAAAAAAAAGAAAAAATAAACAATAATTAAAAAAGAAAAACACTATACAAAAATACAAAAAACAGTCACCTTAACTCAGTTTATAAGAATAAAAATAGCAATGCCTTTTTTTTTTTTCTTTTCTTGTCTTGTCCTTTTTTTTTTTTTTTTTTTTTTGCTTCTTCTTCCGTAATATTATAAAAAAAGCATTTGCCCTACATGAAAACTAGACAAGCGAGACGTGAGATCCCTTAAGAAGTTTATTAAACAAATCACTGATATACTTCTTCAGCAAAACACTGTCAAAGCTCGGTGACTTCTCTTCTTGCATGTTTCTGCAATTTCTCCCACTTTCCAGCAAAAAGTGCCCCAAAATCGACTGTGTGGCCTCCTCCCAGTCAATCTCGCTATTTGTGCCCACGTCGCAAGCAAATATCGACTTCAGTATGTTGATTGTGCTGGGGTCCTTCAGCGTGTCATGAGATTTGATCAGCAGCTGCAAAAAAACAAACCTCGAGCAACAAGACAACTTCGCCGCGGCCTGTTTCTCGTGCAAAATGATAGTGTCAAGGTTATCCACATTTTTTTGCAGGTTCCTGTAGCTTTCCTCCAGAAGAACATCAATCATGCTTGCTGATGAGGGGTTCCGTTCACGGACAAGCAGCAGCAAACGCTTTTGCACAACGCAAAACATGTGGGCTGCGCGCGTTAGAGCTTTGTGTGCCTCTATTGCTTGTTTTCGCACACTAAGATGAAAGTCGATAACGCTAAAATAATCATGTAACGGAATTGGATCAGGAATACTAAACTGTACTTCAGAGTTGTAGTACGACAAAACCCTTCTATGGAGCTCGTCAAACAAAAGCCAAAGAGCCTCCATAGTCGAGGCTCTCAAACGAAATCTACATGCGTTTTTAGAACACAAAACAGTGACATCAGCACCATTTACATAGCGAATAGAAATTATATTAGCTGAAATTTCACCAGAGTTCGCCATGTCTTGAAAAAGTTCAATCAAAGATACTGGCTGCTTCTCTTCTGTGTTAAGTTGTATCATAAATTCGGCGTCACTAACAGGCGGAATTGCCTTCGCCACAAGAGCCAAAGGAAGACGCAATACGGCATTTGCTGTACAAGTAACATTTGCGTTGTTTGTGTACACAACGACTGCACGCGCTTCAAGAGAAGATGGAATAATCATATTCTTGTTATTCACTGTTTTAAACCAAAAAGATTGTTTGACAACAGCACCCGAAGACATGTTGCTCAAAACGCGTTGTGGTAAATCAACCTGAACCGGTTCTACCACGTGAACAACCACCGTTACATCCCCAAGAATGTCCAACTGTGTGGTGTTGTGCAATGTTAAAGTGGCAACCCCCATGCGCTCACTGCCGTCATTATTACTAATATTGGTGTTGCCAACGCTATTATCGCCATTTACACTGTCACTCAAGTGTGTTGAAGTCACCAAAACTGTACTCCACTCAACGCACAACTGTTCCGCTGCCACAACAGGTTTCTTTACAGCTTCTCCTTTGCCAATATTGCTACTCACTCGCTTAATTGCGTGTAAAACCCGTCGTGTTTCTTGTTCCATCTCTGCATAGTCCCCCTCCTTGCTCTCTAATGGTTGAATAGGGTCCTCTTCGGGGTCGGTGCCAAGATAGTTGACAGCCACCGCCCCGTCAGTACCAAGTGTAACTATCATGCCCTTTGTTTTTAGAAACTCAGCCACGCAAAGACACTTAGGAGCCGCCGAGCTCATCTTGGCGCTCCACTCAAGTGACATGTCAGAGTAGACATTCACCAACCCCATATTCGTACCAATAAGAAGGTTGCAAGCATCACTATTAGGAACAAAGTACGATGCTATGCAGAGGCTCTCAACATCCATGCGTTTGGAGTAACGCAACACCCCATTTAACTGCAAAACAAATAACGTGTGATGACACAACACCACAATGTCAACATCCCCTGCCTCAAGACCACGTGTGTGTCGACATACTTCAATCCCTACCACATCCTCTCCCAAATTAAAAGACCACGTTGGCTCAAAGGAATTGTCATTAACTTCTGACCCAGCTTCCTCAATGCCATCAACATGCTCAATTCTACTCACGCTATTATTTGTAAAAGCAGTAAATGGGTAACACATGAGATTCATCGCAGAATTGTTTGTTAACAAACAATCACGTTCGGGGCAATACGCCAGGCACCCAGGCAACAAAAACTGCGACTTTGGTAAGATACACTGCAATAGTATAGCGTTATGATCTACAACCGTAAAGCAACCATCCATAGACTGCACACAAACCAACTCATAAGATGCGCGACCAAAAGCACCACAAACAAAGTTGTAAGATACTCTATTTAAGTGTGCTTCATTACACAAAAAAAGAGAATAATTTACATCAAAACAATCTTCTTTAGCCACGTCATCTTTCTCTATCTTTCCCTCAGACTGTATGCGAACAAAAAGCAATCGATTTGGAAAAAGAACCGCCAACAGATTTCTTGGAGAACCGCCACTCACAGGCTCCAAAGGGTGACACGCCACCTGCAGAATAGGCGAGCCAAATTCCCTCTCCAAAATGGTGTCCGCAGGTCCCGCTATGCCCTTTTTGTTTGGAAGGAGAACCCGCAAAACCCCCGAAAGCGAACCCAAAATAATCTTTGAAGCATTGCTGGGGTCATTGTCGACGTTACCAACCGCCATCGCTGAGGTATGAGCAAATTCCTCCTCAGCATATTTACAATACCAGTAATCACGCAGCTTAAACAATGACCCCATATATATATATATATATATAAATTATCAATGTGTGTGTGTGTTCCCTTTTTGCCTTTTTTCTTGCTCCCTCCCACACAGTTAATGCCTTCTCTATTACCAACGTTATTTCCTTAGCTATACCAAATTAAAAAAAAAAAAAGAAAGTGACACGTTTGCATTTATAAAAAAAAAAAAAAAAACATTTCTTTTAAAAAGTTTTTTATGCAAATGTATACAAATTTAAGTAGCCAAAAATTTATATCAATTTTTTTTAACTATAATAACATTTCACTTACCAAATATAATTATTTGGAATGATATAAATATGTACTCATAATGCAGCCAGCACCAGCAAAAACAATATATATATAAATACATATATATATATATATATGTGTGACCATTTGCTTATTTTATAATTTAATAAACATTTTCCCCTCTTTTCCCTATAAGTACTTATCATACATACTAATTGTGCAAAGATTCGCAAAGCTGCTTTTTTCTTTTTTTTTTTTGCGGTGTAAATAAACTCACATATTTTTTTAATTAGGCTGAAAGAAAGAAAAACAAAAGTCAAACAAAGAACTAAAAACCACATGTGTAGCAAAAACAAAAACATTTGTCAAAAAAAAAAAAAAATTTTTTTTTGATTCTTTTTTTTTTTTTTTTTGACGGATGTTTTTAAGGGTGTTCATTTATTGTTTATACTGGCCTGAGCCGCCAGCTTTGCGTTGCGAGTAATTCCGGCAAGTCCGTCATCGTCACCGTCTTCTACAAGACCAAGATTCGATATCTTGGTCGTCAGTTGGTTTGCATACTCTGACACTTTGCCCCAACCTGTAGACAGCTTCGACTTAACCTCACCAAAGTCCCGCTCGTCTACAAAACTGCGCGCCTGCGAGCCGGCAGTCACCGCCAGCTGCGAGGTCTTTTTTGAAAAGCGCGCCCACCCACTGGCAAGCGAGTTTAGCCAGTCACCGCTGCCCGGTCGCTTGTCGCCACTCCACTCTATACCGTCGGGCCCCATGCCGCTGATGGGGCGGTGCTGCTGCGGCGCCTTCGGGTGGTCCGCCCCGTCGCTGCCGCGCGTCAGCCGCCCGTGCCACTCCGGCGGGGCCCACGACGCCTCGTCGAAAGGCCTGCCAGTGGCCTCCGCCTCCAGCATCGCGGCGTAGCGGAGCGCGCCAAGTGACTCATAGCGGGCCTTAATTGGTGCACGGGGGACGCCGTTCCGCTCAAAATACTCACGAGCTCGACGGTTGCCGCCAATCTCCATTTGCCGCAACTTTTCCGGCCGCCAGTTTGTCCATCCATCCATGGTTGAACTTCGCACAAATGAGAGATGAACTCCAAGACTACGGTGCACGCCGCTACAGTCAAGACAAATAAATATGCCATGATGCACATCGCACCACTGCGGATTCTGCGAACCACATTCAAAGCAAAAATTACATTCGCGGTCACGCGCTATAATGGCTGCAAACGCTATTTTGTCTTCTGTTGTCTGAGACATATCCATATATATATATATATAACAAATCTATAACAATAAAAATTTTCTTTTAGTAGATTTTCACTTTTTTTTTTGTTTAATTTTGTTGTTCTTTGTTGCTTTGCTTCTTTTTGTTTGGCTGTTTTGCTTCCTTTTGTTGTATATATATATATATATATATATATATATATATATATATAGCCGTCCTTTATTTTCGCTTAAAAACTACCACTCTTTAACTGCTTTTAACCTTATTAATGTAAACCCATTAAACCAAAAGTGTTTCATTTACAAACACCACATCACGCCACAGTACCGCAAAAACAACAACAACAACAAAATAAATAAATAAGCAAACAGCAATGAGAATAACACAATAGTACACGGTATATACGTCTATATTGCCATTCCACCTTCTATTTATTCCCAACCAAAGCTACAACAACAATAAAAACAAAGAATCAAGGCGGGCCATTTTAATCAACCCGGCTGTTATCGTCACACACACACACACACACACATACGCATACACAACGATCAGTATACAACTCCGATACTATTTACATGCACAGATTGGAAAATAACCAACTCTACGGCGTTGTTGAACCTTTAACCGTACCTTTCGATTTAAAACTTTGAGTTTTTTCAGAAGTTTTTGTATTTTCATTCTCACCCTTTATCATGTTCCCCAATTTTTTTAACGTCGTCTCCCGCACCTTTGTATTACCCCGCAAAATATGTTTTGTATGCTGCCACTCTGTCCTTGACTGTATTAGCTGTTCCTTGTCATCTTTTTTACGTCGTCTATCTGACATGGAGACATCAGATGAGCGCGATTGCGGCCTATCACGCTCCGTACGGCCAAGTCTTCGTTTTGTTTCCCAATATTCTTTACCCTCTTTCTGGTCCTTAACACTCTCTTTACTCGGAGACTGCAAGTTGAACTTGCGGCGGAAATTTGCCTCTTTTAGCTCCAAATCAGATATGCGTGCCTCGTACACCTGCCGCAAAAAGGTAGCCTTTGCGGTGAACTCGGGAAGTACCTTGTCAAGTTTCTCCTGCAGCTTCAATATACGTTCATTTTCCGCAGCCGTGGTGCCCTGTACCTTCTCACAAGGTGCAGAGATCTGCTTTTCTTCAGGGAGCAGTGAATAAAAAGAGCCCCCAAGCGCCCCATCTGCCTCACGTTCCGGCTTCCAAATATTTGTTTCAGACACATTCTCTCCCTTAACAGTGGCATTGCCTGTGGGAATAAGCGCCCTCTCCATAGGCACTTCTAAATCAGCCAACTCGCCAAGTGCATCTTCTACATCGCGTGGCGTCGTTGAAAGCGGGATAGTAAGGGACTTGATAAAAGCGTTCATCTCATTATCAAAATTCAATATATTGTTTAGTTTTCCCATAGACCGCTCCATGATTGTCAGTATATCCGAAATATTAAAAATTGTCTGAAATGGAATCTTGTCTGTTTCATTCAAATATTGCATGTTTGGCTCCTGTTGGGTGCCCAGTGGACATTCATCAACGCTTTGGTTCATGGCGCTTGGCAAATGTGCTACTGATGCAGCTGGTTTTGCCGCAGTCAGCAGAGCATCAGCATCATCACTCAAAATATCACCCGGTTTTTGATTTCGGATTGTGGCTAATGTCTGCCCTACTTGCCACTGCTGGGTAGAAATGCGACCAATACGATCAACAAATGTTACGGCACCTGCAGGAAACGTTACCGCCATCCGCTTCAGAAGTTCCTCTACACTTCGCCTCATTTCCACCACAACCGCCCTACATCGGCGCATCTTTGCATTTTTTATATCATACAATCGAATATGCTGTAAAGAAAAATAAAGAATATTTTTCCGCTCCTGAAGTGCTTCCATTAGCTCCTGTGCTGCATCAACAACGATATCTTTAATTAAAGCAAAACGACCAATAAGCTGCTGAAAGTTCTGATCTATTTGCTTTAGTTTAAAACGGATACTTGGTTCCTTAGATATCTGCATATCCGTATTTCGACCACCTGAAATATCATTCTGCACGCCGTTGGCAAAAAGCTCCCGCACCTCATTAATTAAACTGGAGGAGTGCCGCATCTGGTCGCTGAGAGATTGAATTGTTTGACGAAACGTTGCCCGTGTAAGACTTAGTCGATCCTGGTTGTCAAGCTCGTTTGAAACCTTTTCATATGACTCCTTGCACTGACGATACATGTCTTTGTTGAGCTGCGAAAACAACAAAGCCATCTGATCCTCAAGACCGCTATTCTGTTGCCCCAATATGCTGTTTTGCGACTCCAACAAATCAACAGAGCGGCTATGATCGGTCACAACCTTGCTAATATCATTCACCATGTGCTGTAATTTAGCACGCTCATCCTCTGCTTTTGCAAGGCGAGTTTTAAGATTTAATAGCTCCCGCCGCAAAAAACGAAGTTCCGTAAAGTGAAAACTGTCATCTGCGTGACCCTCCGCAAAAACCACCGAAAAAAAACAACCAAGCAACCGACCCAACTCCGCCGTTCGACGAAACAACTTTGACGACAACAACAATATATCTGTGACCGGAAATTTTGAGGGCAGTTCATCTTCTATCTTAAAAATAACATCCTTGAATGCCACCACATCGTAGACAGAGCAGGCAACTTCTCTCATGGCCCCACAAATCACATCACGTAGTTTCAATAAATCCTGAAATTGGTCACTTGCAAGTTTCTCATAGTGCTCGTTAACGTTTACGTTCTCAAAAGAAAAGGTGGCTTCCGTCTGCACAGCCTTCTCAATAGTGGGGCGACGTCGAAATGAAGGCACGGAGCGAATTGCCTTTCTCTTCTCCAAATTTTTATCGCTCATCATGCTAAACAAACGTATTCAAAAAACCTCTGCAAATAAAAAAAAAAAAACCCCACCCCCCACACACACACAAAAAAAAAAAAAAAAAAAAAAAAAAAAAAAAAAAAAAAAAAAAAAAAAAA
>JAWVMR010001550.1:22500-70591 GCA_036321205.1 Trypanosoma caninum | reverse complement strand
CCCCCCCCCCAAAAAAAAAAAAAAAAAAAAAAAAAAAAAAAAAAAAAGCGGCTGAGAAACAAGCTAACATGTGTATTAGTTAAAAAATATTGTAACATATATATATATATATATATTTGTATGTGTAGTAGATGACATATTCAATCACAACCACAAAAAAAAAAAAAAAAAAAAAAAAAACCCAGGTAAAGATACACTCCACATATATTAATATACACGCCAGCATTAATATATATACATATCTGTATATGTATATAGAAAAGCTTCAATTTTGTGAATTTAAAACTATTTTACATTATCAAATAAAGACCAAAGACCAAAGACACATACACACACACACACAAATACATGCACAAACATATACACAAATATGGATATCATTCTATTTTCAAATCCCAGTGCCAAAGTTCTGTTTTCATTAATCCAGTCACCTCCTTTTTTTGGTGCAGCTCAATACAACCCAGCAAGGACGTGCACGGGGTTCCAAAAAAGAGAACTCCCAATCGCAGCAGAAACAGCGCGCCTGCCCTCGGCATACTCAAGCAGAATGCCAAGAGTGCTTGCTGCCGGTGCCTTGTGGTTAATTTTCATATCATTAAGCACATCAAACAACGTGGAATTGCCGACAGATGCAAAAATACTTAAAAGCGTATTGTACGTTGCTATGCTTGTCGGGACACACTTCATGCAAAGCTCACTAAAAAGTGATTTTGCATCATCTATCCGTTTCTGGACAAAAAACATTTCTAGCATAACGTTATAACATGCATCGTCAGCTTCAGTATGTAAATCTGCTTTAAGAGCAGCAAAAAGTTTCTCCAACTCTTCATACTGTTCTTGTTGAAAATAATATCTCATAACAATGGCAAAGCACTTCGCATCGGCCCTCGGCATTGACGCATTGGTGACATTCCGAAGAGACAAAAACACATCAACAACCCGCGCATCATTAGACTCCATGTATATACTCATTATTTCATGATAGTGCTGAATTAGTACAGGTATCTTGCGCCGCTGCATTGAGTCAAAAAGCTCCTCTGCAGCAGCCAAGTCACGTGTCTTCCGATACGTCTGAAACATCAAGCAGTACGTCTCAGCGTTTGGGGTAACTTGACTGTAAGACAGGTACATGGACGAAAACAACTTTACCACCTCGTCGTATTTCTCCATGCAAATATAACCATAAAGCACCACATTAAATGTATCAGCATCGGGAAGCACACAAAAGTCATTTATTCCCAATCGCATCTCATCAAAGATCGTAAATAGTTTGTCATCCTGATTCAAAGCAAGAACTTTAAGATAGGCGTTGACAAGCTGTGCGTCAATCACCACATGTGCGCCCTTTGCCTCAGTAAGCACGGCGAGGGCGCGTGATTTGTCCCGAGTTACTTCGCACACGCGCTGCATGAGAAGAGTCATGTCATGGTCAGGCATGAGCCCATCGCCACGCATAATGTCGTAAAAGTGGGCGCACTTATCTGCAAGATCAAGTTCCAGACAAGCGCGCACAATTATACGATATGTGTCAACATTTGGTCTCACCTCAGATGATGCAATGGCTGCGGGTCGCCGCACATCATCTCTCCCCATCAGTTCATCAAGCGTGATGGCGTCGGCTGCCGCAACGCCTGCACCGTCAGAATCAAAGTTAATTTCATCATATTTGCCCTCGCAACTGTTGGGCAACTCAATCCCAATAAAGTGCATTCTTCGCTTTTCCTTTGCCTCACGTTTGGCCTGAAGATCCAATTTTTCCTTTTCCCTTGCAATGCAACACTCCCGCATTGTGCGGTAAACTTGAAATACGCGATAGTCACCACACCTTAGTAAGACACTCATAAGTTTGTTGTATGTAAACGTATTTGGCCGGATCTTCATAGAAGCCATTTCAGAAAATAGGATAAGCGCAAGCTCCGCAACAGACTTCTTGCCATGTTTTTGCTGCTCATAACTGCGCCGTGCCAGACTATGCGCACCACATCCAATAAAATAATCCAGGCGATGCTCCGTAAGGCAAAAAAGTGTGTTGTACGTGACAACATCCGGTAGGATTCCGCGTTTCTTCATCTCTTCAAAAAGTTGGAAGGCACGGTCATAGTCGCCATTAATCTGGGCAGCCCTGCAGATGGTGTTATATGTTCTAATACTGGGCCTAATTCCACTTTCAATCATTTGCTGAAAAACCTGCAGTATCTCCTCGTAAGGCGCGCTATCCACCAGCACACTCATCAAGCAGTTGTAAGTGTTAACATTAGGCGTTATGTTATTTTGCTTCATTTCCTCTAAAAAAAAGGTGGCCTGCGCGACGTCCCGTACGGCTGCACAAAAACCAAGTAATGTGTCATATGTTAGAGAATCAGGCGTGATGTGCATTAATTCCCGCATTTGCTTATACAACAAAAAAGCACGATGATACTGCCCTTTTCGCTCACATGCACGAAACAACAGTTGGTAGGTTGTAAGGTCCGGCTGCACGCTTCCATTCTCTTTTAAAAACTCCGCTTTGATCTCCTCATATAAGTCAAATATTAGGTCATCAGCAAAGCAAACAACTCGTTCCATCAGCAGGTTATAAGTAACAACGTTCAGCGGAATCGACTCTGCATGCATTCGCTCCAGCACGGCGTTCACAAACACCCGACTGTTTTTTTCGCGGCGCTCCTTCAGAAGCGCATTGAAACTTGCTGTGTATGGCGAGCAGTTGGCCACGGCGTCGCGGTCCTCATCGCGCCGTTGGCTTCCAAGTTCGCTCCGCGTTATTGTCCTCTGGTACTTTGGGCGCACAATGCGTGTCTCAGTTCCGTCAGGGCGTTTGATAAATAACTCAACAGCCGGTTTTGCCGTAAACTGCATTTATTACTAGTTATATTCTCTCTCTCTCTCTCTCCCTTCCTCCTTCCCCCTTTTTTTTTTTTTTTTTTTTTTTTTTTTTTTTGCACGGTGCGTATGTCGGATTGTTTTCCTTTGTGTTACTATCGCAACTAATGCACACCACCACCACAACAACAATAATAACAATAACAAAAATAAACACCTTCTTGTAAAACAAAACAAACAAACAAACAAACAAACAAACAAAAAAAAAAAAAAAATGCTTTGCAGCATTTTACATTTTAATCGCGTTGCAACAAAATATAAACGTAAATATTTTTGTATTTATATTTTGTTGCTATTGTGTTGTAAAACCCCATTATTTCTGCACTTGCTTATTCTCATTAAAAAAAAAAAAAATAAATAATAATAATAATACGTTTGTATAACAACAATAGTAATAGCGGCAAATATAAAAAATATGTAACGCAGTTAAACAATACGCTGCAGCTCAGCAGCAAAGTGCAAGTGATGTTTCAGCATATCCGTAAACGGAACTTCATTCCTTGCCAAGACCTCTTCACGAGTAAATACAAAGTTGGAACCGTCAGGACTTAACTCCCAGTTGTACTGAGCCCCAATTTTCCTTACATCATCCTTGGAGTCAACCATAAGAATCCTCTGCGCCTTTTCTACAGACAGAGTAGTGTACGAACGAGGAATACACTCCTCCACCTCCTGCCGCACCGTTGTTTCCAATAACTGCACGACGGGAATGTACTCGTTCGATGGTGCCTGATGACGTGAGGTGAGAAGTTTGTTATAGCTGCCCTCCATCAAGTACCGCTCAAGAAGAACAGCAAAGCGAATATAAATATTTGTCCCGTGAATCTCGTGGGGAATCTTTTCCAGCTCCGAGTGGAATTGCGCAATACGGCTTTGGACAAGAAGGTGAACCAAATTAAGCCCAAGAATAAGCAAATAAAGCGATGATTCAGGAAGCTCATTGTTGTCCACATCAGTGTAGTATACGTTGAGTTGATTAAAAAAGTGCTCAAACCTTTCAAGTTCCCCGCGACGCGCACTCACTAAAACAGCAATTTCCAACACTTCGCGGGTAAGTGTCAGCTCCTCTATGCGTGTCTGGCTCTGTGCTGCCGGGTTGAGAAATGTTGGCAACATTATAAGCAGCGTCTTGATGCGTTCCAAAACAATCATACAAGTGTTATCGTCTTTGCGTTCGTATGCCTCTTTCAGTTTTTGAAATTCCTCTGCAACTTTGCGAACTGTGCCGCCAACATCTCTGTTTTCTGCCATTCTTTTCTGCCTCACCCACCCCCCGCAAATAACTAACTAATGATATATATCCTACACCACCACCACCCTCCAAAAAAAAAAAAAAAAAATGTTCTGTTTTTTATTTTGCTGTTTAACTTTTTTTTTACTAACTTTTTAACCGTTGTTTTTTTTTTTTTTTTTTCTTTGTGTGTGTTATATTATTATTATTATTACAAAAATAAACGCATTTCAAGTAATCAAAGTAAGCAATAACACCAGCAGGAATAAAAAACATAAACATTAAAAACGTCCCAACTAAAAAAAAAAAAAAAAAACCTTAAATGTAAACAAATTCTATTTATCATATTTTCTAACACAAACTGACACCCTATAAACCACATATTTCCGTGCATCAATACTCACCCACACACAGAAACATTTATGTGTATGTATGTGTTCACGCCAACATAAAGTAAGATAAAGGTCCAATGCATAATCCCCTCCACCCCCCCCCCTTCTCAAAAAAACAAACAATAAAAAATAAACAACCTGTGAAAAAAGTCAAATTGCGCTAGTCAATCAAAAGTGTGGGGCCGCAGGCGAGAACAATGCCGGCACCTCTGCCTTCCTGCTGAACCTCATTGGCGAAATTGGACCTTGCAGCGCTAACACTACGCGAGTCCAACTCACACCTTCGTCTCGGAGAAGTACAACGAGAGATAACAGTCCTGGGTCGAACGTCGATACTCTCGCGGCAGGCGCGACTCCGACGCAGTGATCTCACCTGCGCACTTTTACCTTCCGTGGCGTCCGTCTGCCGCCCCTGCCGCGCCGGTATGCTCTCCCCACCCACTTGCGGTTCAGTGACGACGCACGCCTCTTTACTCCTTGACGCCTGGTCGCTTTGGCCCCCGTGCTCCAGCTGCCGCGGCGATGTTCCGTGGTGGGTCCCGGACGCCTCTGTTGATAACCTCCCCGCGACAAAACGCACCCGACGCGTCTGTCGACCTCCTGCCTTCTCCGCAGCGGCAAGCAACTGCTGCGCCTCTGCAATATTGTCGTCGGAGTCCGCCATGGTCACGCTGGCTGCCGAAATGGGCGAGAGAAAACTAATGTTAAGTGAGGGAGACGTATTCTGGCAAACGACATCGCTGTTACCACTTTCAGGCTTCTCCCCACTGCTGGTTGTGCCCCTTGCAAGATCAGGCAACTGAATATATCGTTTATCTTCTGTAACGCAAGGCGATGGCGACAGCGTCAGTCCCTCCCCACTGCAAGTCTCCCCTCGCTGCTGCCGCGTTATGCGCAGCTGCCACTTGTGCAAAAAAGAACAAGAAGAAGAAACGGCTGGCGTCAAACGCTGCAACAATCGTTCCAACTCCGTCTCTTTTTGGTGCACTTTTTGCTGCAGCTCCCGCTCATAAACCTCTAAATCAAAAATAAGCGATTTGAGATAGTCAATGGTCTTCATCTGTATGTATAGATATAAATATATATGTGTAGTTATATTGTTTCCCTCTGTTGTCTAACACAACAAATGCGTCGACTGCCCCAAAACCATAAATATATATAAATATTACAATATAATAACATTCATGAAGAAAAACAACAATAACAACGCGGTTGCACAAAGTCAGAAATATAAGTAATATAGTTATTAGTAGTGGTGGTAGTTGTTTAGATATTACAAAAGCAAGAAAAAAAAAGAAAAAAGAAAAATAAAAACACACACAAAAAGAAAAAAAAAAAAAAAAATTAGCTCACCTACAACTCATTTACTGCTGCCAAAAAAGTACTCACACGCGCATACATGTTAAGCAAAAAACATAAAAACATAAAAAATGAAAAAATGAAAAAAAAGAAAAAAAAGGAAAAAGAAAAAGAAATAGTGTAACAACAATAACTACTTTTTCTACAACCATTTTAAAATACCCCCCCCCCTCCAAAAAAAAAAAATCGACAATCTTAAACCAATTAATTAGTCAATTAATTTTAATTACAAACAATAACAGGAAAATAACAACAAAAAAATTATATGTATATATATTATATGTATTATTTGTGTGTGGATGTGTGTGTTTTCTTTCTTATGTATTTAACATCGTTCACATATAGTATATAATCATGATTTTGCCAAGTCCCGTTTTCGTATTAAATAACGCAACGCAGACTGTCGAAGAATTGCCTCATATTCTTCCCTTCCCCTTGATGATAGTTTGCGTTTCAAAAATGGTAGCTTACCAATCCCGCTTGTGCAATTGCTGTTATTGTTCGCTGCTGAAAATCTTTTGGTAACTCCACCAAAATCAAATAACGGTTTTTTCTCCTTTGCATTAGGCAAAAAACCACCACGATTCCAGCGACAGCCATTGCCGCAAGAATGATCTTCATCAATTTTCACTGCGTTGTTTTGAAAAAGTGATTTCTCTTCGTTGCATTCTTTATAAAAAAGATTCTTTTTTTGTAACAAATTAGAAACACAATTTGAAGATGCGGCAATGTATTGCGCCTTTCCTGATGAGGGTGGATTTCGCAGCGGTGCAAGTTCCCTGTGAGGCGACGAACAAAAAGAGTCAGATGCTTGCCTAACCAGTGATGTTTCATCTGATTTTGGCAATGCTTGCCGTGTACTAGGATGTTCATTAATTGCATTCAAAGGGGCCCCTGCAAAGCACTGACATCTGCCCAGTCCTCCTCGCGCAAGTGACTGCCTCGTGCATGCCTGTTCGGGCCTGTTTATGTACTCCGCCACCTTCCCGCAGTGGGCAACCTCCTCCGCGGCCACCCACTTCTCCGCGCCCTCCGCCTCACCCACCATGCGGACAAGCAGGAGGCGTGCGCCTGAAGAGGAGTACTTTTCCCCAAAAACAACTTCAACCTCTCTGATCTTGGTGCACCCAGAATGACTTGGTCGGACGCCGGGTTCAGTCATGTGAACCATATTTAGCATGCACTGCGCATACTCACGAATCACATTGCATCGCTCTCTGGCCTCCTCTGCGCATAACAAAACCAACTCCGAGCTCTGGTTCAGTCTCTCCAGCTCATCCAGCAAAAACATGCTGTTAGCTCCAGTGACCAACGCATCTTGACTAGAACGATTACACCCTCCGCCATTGAGACTATTTTCTTTATTACCTTCTTTACAATCGCAAGTAGCCAAATATGTTATGTTGGATGGCAAATCATTATCATCAAAGCGAGTAGCGGAAGTAAGACCCAAAATCGCTCCTTCAACAAACTGCATATCAATTAAGTTGCGACCACAAACAATCGAACCACGCAGTACATTTTCCAGATGACTGTACAAAATCGACGCGGTATTCCATTTCATATCCCTCAGCACATCAAACATATTTTTACCATCCAAATTTTCCGCCATGGCATCGGCCCCATGGCGCAGAAGTTGCTCAATAACAGACACATGACCCCCGTATGCGGCGCAGTGCAACGGGGACGCATTGTTTATATTTGTGACATCAGGCCTGGCGCCGGCAAGAAGAAGATGCGTCAGTGCCCTCACATCGCCCAGCACCGCAGCCCAGTGAAGCGCTGTGTTTCCAGAGGAGTCACGCATGTCAATATCATCACAATATGTTATCCAGTTAATAAAACGTGATTCATCACCGCTTTTTATAATATCCACCACGCGTCGAATCTGCTCGTCATTATATGAGCCACTCGACTCAACTTTAGATTTCCATATGACAGACCGAGAATTGAATTTGTCTGCTGATTGCATTGACAAAAAAAAAAAAAAACCTGCAAAGATGTAAAATAACAACCTACCTCAAAAGCAATATATGTATATATAAACAAAATAAAAAACAACAATAATAATAATAGTAGTAATAATACCACATATAAAAGTATAACTATAACATTAAAGCGCAAATAGTTCAAAAAAAAAAAAATAAAATAAAAAAAAAAAAAGTAAAAACACACGTACAGCAAAACGTAACATCTCCTTTTCATGTTTAAAAAATAAATAAATACAAATACACATACAAATATCAATAAATAAATAAAGCCATTCTCTATTCGCTTAATTTCTTGCACAACACGCACCTGCAGGGTGTTTGACTCATCAGTCCTAAAAGTACCTCCTGTGTGCGCAAACAAGGTACATTAGGGAAATAAAAACGCAGCAACTCGTCAAAAGTAACACGGCCCTTCTGGCGAACATAAAAGTTCTCAATACCTATAAGTGCTGGAATGTTGAGGTGTATCCTGTTGCCGAGAACCCACATAACTGTCCCCCTAAAAAAACCCCGACGCATATCGGTCATGATTGGACTCTTATTCGCATGCAACAAAACAGGCGCCACGGCCGATGTGCGCCGTTTACTTGCTGAAGTGGCAGAGGTCGGCGTCGAACAGGCACTGCCATGTCTTGTGTCGTCTTTATGATAAAGTGAATACAACTGCTCCTGATAAACAGCCTCTGCCCGAACAAAATCTTCAATCAAAAGATATTTGCTAGAGCCCTCGTCGGAGTGCGCATAACGGCTAAAATCCCCCAATATTGCGTCAACAATAGTGGCGTCAATCTCCTCCATCTCATAGTGCTCAAGTGTAACACGCAAAACGTTTGGGTAGCGGACCTCCAAAAAATCCAAAAAGTGCGGAGGGTCGTGCAGCTGGGAAGCTGCGGAGTAATCGGCCGCCGTAAATTCCTCACCGCCTATTCGATACCCATTGGCCTCAAGTTCACTTAAGGACAAATATGTCTGGCGGCATGTTTCGTTTTTTTCTTTTTTGTCTCCTTCAGTCAATACATGTGTTAACTTTCCACAGACATGATAGTAGCCCGAACCTTCTGCATTTTCAACGCCGTTCAAAAATCCTCTCAGCCGCAAAAGGTCAAAAGGCGAAATGTATTCTTGCATCAAACGAACAATGTCATGCAAAGGGACGTTCGGATACCAAGCACTAAGAATATCTATCAACTCCAGAGCATCTTTGCCCACAGACTGTAACTTGCGTAACATATCAAGGTTTTTTTCTGGCCAAACAGCAGAAAGCTCCTTTAACGGAAGAACACCACACCCTACAACATCCAAAAATTCAAAACCCAGCCTTAATTGTGTAAAGTGGTCATATGAAAGACTATTGCTTTCCTCTTTCACCGACCAGTTTAAGATATCTGCACTTGTCAAATAATTTTTAATTCTATAAGGAATTGATGAAACAGGCTTCGTTGTACAACGTGCTTTTGGAATCACCTTGGGACCATCGACCAACTTATTGTCTAACCACCTTGTCTCATATTGAATTAGTTTTCCATTCCTTGTCTGTGTCGTTACACCGCGTCCATAACGCTTGCCATACAAAAATGTACCTTCAAACGTATCCCCATTAGCATAGAAAATAACCCCCTTACCATGACGTTGACCATCTCGCCATTGACCCTCATAGCGGTAAGTATTCACTTTGGGGCTGTACATTATAGTTCCATCTCCATCCGGGTTTCCATTCACGTAATGTGCATCAATTGACGCCTGAGAGGCAAACACCTCGTAGCCGCACCCACTCGGCGTGTCGTCCACCCATCCGCCCGCGTACCTGTATCCCTTGCAACTGGTAACGCAACCCACACCATGCCGCTTGCCTTTGTACCACTTCCCTTCGTAAAATGTGCCATTGGGGTAAAAAAGTATGCCATCGCCATGGCGCGTTGCAAAGCGAGGGTCCGTTCTGTCATTCGCCTTTCTAGAACGTCTTTTCAACTGGCCCTCGTAAACGTACTCACAAACGCTCCCCTTGTATTCTACAAGGGCGAGAGTGTTTGCTTCCTCCTCCGTAAGCGGATGTTTCTCCCCGCGAGAAAGGCGAAAAACATCTTCTCGCTTTTGCGGCGGAGCATCTAAAGGAGCAACCCACACAAGTTTGCCATTAGAGAAACCAGTTATTTTCGTCGCAGCGTACCGCAACCGCGGCACAAAAGAGCCATTGTCCACAACACAGTGCTCTAACTCCAGCTGTTGCCTCACTCGCTGAAAGACGCTCATACTCGACACCATTGCCAACAATAATAAACAAGGGAATAAAATCTGCTTCAAACAAACAAGCAAGCAAACAAGAATAACAATAATACCAATAAAATATAAAACCTAACAAAATAAAAAATATAAAAATTTTTTTTTTTAAATGCTACGTTTAAATTTAAAGTTGCAAAAGACAACTAAATATAGTTGTTATTATTATTCATACCTCTTTACCATTGCTGTCTGACTTTAAAATATAATGCTCTCTTTTTTTTTTTTTTTTTTTACAGAATACCATATAAATGTAAAAGCAATGACATTTTGATAATGTCAAAAAACTTTCTCATGGCATAACTTTAATCATAGGGAAAAGTGACTCCTCCAAAAATGCATGAAGAGCCTGGACACCGCACGCGGCCGCAGACAAATTTCCATCAGTCCGCAAAACTGGAGGAAACTTTTTAAGCTCACGGCTAAGCCACAGCAACTCCCTCGAATTTAACGACGACAGATAAAAAACAGCAACGTTACTCCACGTATTGTTCACCTGCACTTCCTCATCGCTAAACAATAGTTTAGAGAGCAGAAACGTTTCCATTTTTTTATTATCCCTCACCATCGTCGCGTACAAAAACGAGCACTGTTTGTGCAGGGCCTTCAAAAACGGAATGCAGGAGTGACAGCTGGGGGGCTGTCCAATCGTGACAGCCACATTCACAGACCGCAGTTGAGCCGCTAACTCGTGACGGATCCACCGCAGCAGAAGTTCGTGCACCTCCTGCGGGTCGGTTTCTGACAGGCCCTGCTGTTTTATAAAAAATGTGACAAACCCAAATTTTGTGTCAAGCGGCTCTTTGAATATGTGAAGACGATGAGGAACAATGCTGCAGCCAATGTTTTCAAGCTGCCGCACGGTGTCGCTTTCCACATTGGGCACTACTTTTGGTGCAACATCTGATACAGGTAGATTAAAAGGGATGCCTGATAAAATGCAATGAATGTAATGAATGGCGTTTTCAACGTCAAAATTTAGCGACTCAAGTGCAGACATAGAATACTGAATGCAATATAATAACGTTGCAGAAACGTAAAAAAACGTTACTCTGTACTACTAATATAAGCCGGTCTCACAAAAATAACAATAATAAACAATAAAAATACAACTAAAAAAAAAATTAAACGCCACAATAAAAAAAAAATTTTTTTTTAGAGGAGAGTGGAGAAAAAAAAGCCTAATAAAGCAAACAAAAAAAAAAAAAAAAAATCAAATTATTCCTCCATTCACCATCGTTTTCTTCGCCGAGTTGCACACCACGCGTTCACAACACTTACAGTAGACTTTATACTAGTAACATTTACACCACTTCTTTTCAAGTCCTCGTAAAGCTCCATCACCACCGCGTGCGACTCGCGTCCAGATGGTGGATTCCGCGCCGCAACCTCTAAAAGCATTTCATACAACCGGCGTGTGCCTTTTACACGTTGCTCCATCATTTCATCATATAGCTTCCACATCGCTTGCCACTCCTGCAAGTACCTGCAATGAGAAATCATAATTTCATATGTGCGACCATTGGGGCAGGTTCGCCAGCGCGGCTGCTGCGTAACATCTGCTCTCAGAGGATCCTTCCCGCTTTTGTTTTTACCCCCCTGTGATTTTGCGTCCTTCTCAAAATTTCCGCAACTATCAGCTGAACAAGTAGAGTTTAGTAAAGGCAAAGAGACCCCACCACGAAATTCAACAAGCAAACGCTGAAATTCCTCATCCTCTTCTTTTCCTCCACGAGTAATTTGCAAAATCTCGTTGTACACATCAGCTGTGCGTTCCTGTTCAGGACACTCAAAAAACCACTTACGGGCACATTCTAAACGTCTTTTCCTGTGAGCATCATATTCATCCTTGGTGCTCTTTTCGTTTGGCGCTCCTTCATCACCAGTTAAATGATACTGTGGTTGTCGTAAAGCAAAAATAAGAGCACTATATATGCGATTGTCTTTGTGTATTCCAAGCTTATCCATCATCTGAATTATACGTGCAGTCTCCTCCTCTGAAACACAGCGCCGCAAAAGCCCAGCAAAGTCCCCGACCTTTAAGCCTTGTCCATTCAACGCAGAAACATCCTTTCTAACCTCATTTTCCCAGTTCTCGCTTCGTATGCCTTCTGCAAAATGTGTCCTTCTAGTAACATGTTGGTTCCGCCCGTTCAGCACAAGATTCCTCTTTCTGGCCAGTTCTTCCAATTCATCTAAAAAGATTTTTCGAAACAACTTCATCCTATCCTCCGCGTGCGTACTAGCATTTGGTAGTGATAAAATAATGTCTGATGAGGTAGAGCTGGTTGCCAAAGCAATGCAGCGGTTGAGCGTAAAGGCATCCATATGAAACTCTAAAAAACCAATGCGTTTCATAACATCCCAAACCCTTTCAGCCTCTGCCACACGATGTCTACTAAGCAACAGTTTTAACAACATATAAAAGTGACCGCCATTCCAGCGCAATATGCCGCAATGTTTCGTCTTGCCCCCAAAAAACATCCCGGGTGGCGTTGTGGCATTAATGACACGCAGTGCCTCAAGACTCTCCTTTTCTTCCACTTTAGATGTGGTGGGGGGAGCGGTGGAAAAAAAAGGTGCCGCATCTCGCCTCATGGTCAGACTGGTATTAACAGCTGTTTCAAAAAGGCGCATTGCCTTTGTCCAATTCCCTGCCAAAAAACAATCACGCAGCGCGTCCATGAGACTGTAGCGGACAGTCTTTCCCTCGGAGAACACAACGTTGTAAGCCGTATGGTTCTCCGCCGCTGCGTGTGTGTTGTCATCTTTGCCATTATCGCCTTTCTCGGTGGCAACAGCCAAAGACGCGACGACACCGCAGCCCGCCGACTCCGTGACGAGAGACGCCTCTTTCGTTGCGAGCACCTCCCAAACGGCGGCATCTTTCCACCGTTTTTCTCGAGCCACCGCAGCCTTTGTGGCCCGCACGATCTTGCCAAAGTCCGCGTTAGACAAATTGAGCGCAAGGTCAAGCTTGCGTTGGTCGATTCCAGCAGCTCCTGCGGCACCAGCAGAATTCTCAGAGGCCCCATCGCTGCCGCTATTTGTTGTCGCGGTCGAACAGTGTCTCTCATCAAGCTTCACAGAAATACAACAGGAAGACAAAAATACACGGCGCCACATCTGTAGTGGAAGTGATTGTAAAAACAACAACAATAAACAATAAAAAAAACCTCCCCCCCCCCTTGGTTTTTTATTTTTGTTTTCTAAAACCTTGCACTCCGTGCGTAACAAAAAAAAAAGAAAAAAAAAAAAAAAGAATGAATTATGCGCAAGGCAGTTGTTATTATTTGTTTAAATTGTAATGTAGACATAAAAATAACAATAAAAACAATAATAGTAGTACTGACGCACAAAAAAATTCTTATGTTATCACATTTTTTTTTTTTTCTAATAATCTAATTTTTAGTGAGTGATTCTACTATCTGTTAAAAACGTAAAAAATAATATATATATATATATATATATATATATATTATTTTATAAAAATTGTCACATATTAATCTAGCAGTGGTACAGCTGTATATAATATATATACTTTTTTCTCTCTCTAAAGAACACAAGTACAATGGGTAAATAAGCATACAACATCCATATTATTATCAGTATTGTAGTAAAATTGTTTTTATTTTAATTATTTTCTTTCCATTTATCAGATATGTACACCATTTAAATTTATCCCCTATCCCAACCTTAAAAAAAAAAAATAAATAAATAACTGAACGTCCAATAAGAGCAGGCGCGGTATTCAAATGACAAATTAATGTGGCCTTTTATTTTGTCGCTGCGTAGCAAGGCGACTTTTACGCACAATACGCTCACGGTTCTTCCGCGAAATAGCCTTCCTCAACAATGCACGAAAGTTTGCCTTTTTCTTGGAACAAGTTGCTTTTGATCTCAGCTGCGAGGAATTGGCAAATGTGCCAGACAACGCCTTTGATAACTGGGTGTTGGTTCCTGTCGCAGTTATTCTTTTTGTTGATACCTCTAAGCCCACTTCACGCGCAAACCTGTCACGCACACCAACAACATCCTTATTCCCCGCTTGTGTACGTGACTCTGCGCCCACATCACAAATCACTGTCTTCTTGGTCTTTTTGTTTGCTTTTCGCAACCTCTTCCGCGCACTTTTTTTTGTGGCATCGCGAACGTAGGCCTCCCAGTACGTGTAATCATAGTAATGCCTGCGTTCACGCGTGGCGACGCGCTGTGAGGCAGACGAGGCATCAGTTAGGACCTCAGAAAGCTGAAAACTGCCCCGATGCTGCGACGGGGTTTGCGGTGTCCGCTCAGTCGCGGTGTTGCGTCCCGCTCTCTCGCAAACCCCCAGCGAGCAGCAGTCAATCTGTCGCTCGCCGGCGGTCTGTGGGGTGGCCAACATTTCGCCTTTTTCATCCAGCCCTTCTTGCAAACACACCACTTCGTCACCCACGCCCAGACCCTTTTCTCTGAAAGCATAAGATTCAGCCATTACAACTCCGGCGTCACATTTCACTCCATAGTTTTCTTCTGTATTCTGTGAAAAAGATACTTGAGAATGCAGCGTCACAGGGCGCGGTATCGACGAACCGCCAAACGACAACGCCGCGAGCGCAGTTTTCGCAGGTGGAGACGGCAACCCCTGAGAGCACGACGTCTTCAGCACTGGGTTTGGTGAGGGCGAATGTCGTTTTGGCACGTCAGATGGTGGTGGTGAACGGGGCTCCTGAATAGACGGCGTATGCGCGACCGGCAATTCGCCGGTCACCAAAACCAGACTACCGCGGCCTTCAGCATCTCGTCGTTGGGCAACTCGGCGCGGTGGAACGCGTTGGTGGTTGTTCAAAAAAGACGTTGCCAGTTCATCCCGCGTTGCCTCCAGTTGTCTGAACGTTTCCGGCAACTGCAACTCCGGTGTCAAGGGCGCACTTATGCATTCATAAAAAAGTTGGGAGCAGCCGTCGTTTTCAGGCTGAAGAGAAGAAACTAGCGTAGTGAGCTCTTGTTGTGTACATTCAGCAGAGCCGGTTGCTTTCATCGCGCCCTTTTCATGGTCATCATAGGAAGTGAATGAGAGCTGGCGTATTTCACAATCCTCCTCTGCTTCCTCAGCCTCTTCGTTGCTAACATTTTCACAGGTGTCCGTAGTTGTAGAACTGCATTCACAACCCTGAAAACTGAGCATTGATGGCGCGGTCGTTGTATTATGCTCAACAACAGGATTCTCACCTAGCGACTCCAATAGACATGAAACAAGAGGCAAAATGATTTTTTCGTTTTCATCGTGCGTGGCAACTTTGAGTTCTTCCTTCGTTTTATAACCCTCATCAACGGCTTTAGAGTTGCTTTGTAAAGTTGTCTCAACAATCTCTTCCACAGTCCTTTTTTTTCTTACCTCCTCCTCCTCTGCCCCACTGTTAGCATTGTTATTGGCACGTGTGGCACTTGCTTGGTTTTGAATGTGAAAACTCATTACGCCGCTAGAGCGCCGCTGTGGGGTCCGGGGCAGTCGAAACTCACTGATGCGGAAGATAACAGCCTCTTCGTCTTCCTCTCTCGGCGGTATCTCCCTTAGCTCTTCTCGCTTTTGATTGGTAGTTGTGCTTGGAAGCGCAAAAGGACTAACTGCAAAAGATGTTTTCACGTCTTCCTTTTCTTCAGCCCGTAACGTTGAAGGCAGCACCTCAGCAGTATTCTGGCCCGCCTCTTCTCCATCTGTATTGCGCAGTAATGACGGTGGTGTTGGTGTACGCGAGTTAGATTTTTTCCGCGGCAGTGAATCTCTTCTTGTTGGTGAGCCGTGACACATAAACGGTACCATTCGGTCTCTTCTGCCCGAGCAAAAATTTGCACCCGGCCGAGAAGTTCGTGAAAACTTGGCGCACAGCCCTGTCTGTGAGGTGGAGCGGGAGCGCTTCTCCAGCGGGCGTGTTGTGCCAGTCGTTTTCTCCGCTTGTCCAGTGGGCATTAGCGGCATCACACGTTTGGACTCTGCAAGACCATTCGGGCACGACTTGGAACGCTGAACTGATGATTTTCCGGAAAGCGAATGCGATATTAAACCCGATTTGATTTGCGGACAAGGGGTTCTTTCAAGATTGTTTGGTTGAGAGCAAGATACGGGATTCGACGGTAATGGCGACCGCGGCTTTTTCGCGGGCATTGACGCCGACAACACAGCATGCGGTTGGGGAGAAACACTTCGGCTGCTCTTGTCAATGCTACCAAAACGCATCACTGGAGGCTTTGCTGCCTCCCTTTCCAGCAACTCACGACGTCGGCGCATATTTTCCACCCGATGAAGGTGTTGAGAGCAAGTCTCCATAAGGAAACGATGAACAGGACGTTTGTCGGACATGTCTACAAGACCCACAAGCAAATATATATATATATATATATATATATATCTTAGAAACTACACATACCCCCGTCACAACATATGCGTATATATACGTACATAGATTATTATTTATAAGAATAATAATAGAAAGGTCACCAAAATAGTTACGCAGATACAAACACCACATAATCAAACAAACAATAAGCAAAAAATAAATTAAAAAACAGCACAATGTATTTAACACAAAAAAAAAAAAAAAAAAAAAAAGAAAAGAAAACAACAACAACAGCAACAAAACGTTGTGCCAAATAGCAAATAGTTTAACCCCCACACAGACATGTATATATCCATGTGTGTGTGTGTGTGCATTTATCTAATTACTTTTTCATAACTAGGTTGAATAGTGCATAAAAAGTTCATAAAGAATAAATATAAAAACTGAACGAGGCACTGTCTGCAAAAAACAAGGCACAACACCCCGGTACATGCCTCGCAAACCACCACTTTGCCAAATAACCATTACAGATTGGCAAAAAGACAAGTACTGCAGTGAACCACAGCGGCTTCGCTGATCCTGCAACCGTGTCTTCACAACAGAAATAGGCTGAGCAAAAAAAGCAATGATAACTTTAGCAACAGTTGAGCATACACAAATTTCGTGCAGTCTTAACTTCTCAGCACCGGTCATTCCAAGAAAGTATGATCGAAGTCTTTCGTAAAGAGGAACATTAAGTGAATTAGGAAGGCCAAGTAAAACCTGTGCTGACAAGCCACGCCAAAGTGAAAAAAAACCCGTGCTGCGTATAACAAACATCAGCCCCCCCAAAAAAGACGCATAATTTCTTCTCCCCTTGCCCAGCGTACAAAAGGACACCTCCTCAAGTTGCATGCGTGTCTTCAACAGCCAAATGGGGTTACAAACTAACGCAGCAAAACTACTCGCAACACCTGACAAAAACAGGCAAACAAAAAAATCCTTTTTTTCTTTTAACGCCCCGTTAGAAAAAAACTGCTCTGAAACGCTGCAAAGTGAGCGATAAATGTACATGTACACGCCCCATGCAAGGACGGAGCCCAGCACCGCAATGTGGCAGCCGCGGAACAGCGCGCCCAGCCCCTCCTCGCGGCGGATGGTGGCGAGGGCCCTGCGGACTGAGCGGTACGTCTGCCCATTGTGCTGGCGGTAGACGGTGCCGTCCTGCGACATGAATCGCACCCTGAGCGTGTCCAGCGGGTAGAGAACGGCGGAGACGATGGCGGCGGCGGCTTGTGTTGCGAGTGTGTGCTGCAGTGGCGAGGCGGCATGCCACGCCCGGTCCCCAGCTTGTGCGGTGTTGTCGCTCTTCTCCAAAGCCATTTCGTAGAACTACCAAAACGTGTCAGTCTTGTATCGCAGCAACCAGCATACAAAGCTTCCTCTCTAGAAAAAAAAAAAAAAAAAGAAATAGCCAACATAAACAAAAATAAAAGCACATTTATTACCTCCACCAGCCTTTTGTAGCACCCATTATATTTGCTATACTTAAGCCCTGAACACACTACCAGAACAACAAAAAATCATCATTGCTTGCGCAGAAAAACAAACTAACCATACAACAGCATTAATTAGACGCATTACCAAAAAATATTTTTTTTTTTTTTAAATCTTCTTTCGTTTTTTTTTTTTTTTGTTCGATTAGTTATAGCCGTTAAACATAGTCACACCTAGAAACAAACAAACAAACAATAACAACAACAATAATATATATAAATATATACATATATAAACGCTATTTTTTCATGTGCATCTAGACAAAAAAACCCAGTGTTTTCTCATACAACACAAAGTAGGTTACTGTACGAGGAAGTGAGTGCAGTAAAGAAGACACCACCCCTCGCATCATCCCAGACGGCCCTTCACGCTTCAAAATAAGAAAAATAGAATGACGAATATTGGTATATACAACGTCTCCGGCGTTCCAACGTTGATCTTGGAGTCTTACTTTCAACATCATAAGAGGGTGCGAAATCAACACCAAAATCGTCTTTGTTAAAGTTGAACAAAATGATGCTTCCAAAATACTCAACTTGTAGTCTTGTTGAGCGTCACCGAGAGAAATACAGAGAAAAACATCCTTCAACAACTCGTAAGTAGGTATGCTGAGTGAGTTTGGGAAAACAAGAGCCAGTTGTAAAAAAATCCCACGCCACAATGAACAAAACCCCGTGGTCTGTAAAATATGCCTAAGACTCCTGCTAAAAGAAACATAGTGTCTCGTTTTTGTCACATCCTCTAATTGCATGCGTGACTTAATTAACCAAACCGGAGAAGTGATAAATGACGACACAACACTTGAGAACAGAGACACACTGGTCCGTCCAATGTACGACGACACCTCTGAAACGCTGCAAAGTGAGCGATAAATGTACATGTACACGCCCCATGCAAGGACGGAGCCCAGCACCGCGATGTGGCAGCCGCGGAACAGCGCGCCCAGCCCCTCCTCGCGGCGGATGGTGGCGAGGGCCCTGCGGACTGAGCGGTACGTCTGCCCATTGTGCTGGCGGTAGACGGTGCCGTCCTGCGACATGAATCGCACCCTGAGCGTGTCCAGCGGGTAGAAAAGCAAAGTGCTCGCAGCCGAGGCAAACTGCGAAGAGAAAACATGCAGGAGAGGCGAGGCCCGCGGGCTGGCAGCAGTTACCGCTGCGCCGTCTTTAGCGCCACCACAAGACAGTGAAGCGGTCAAAAAAAAAAAAGAAAAAAAATCAAAGTCGCAAACAGTCCTTTTTAAAAACACAAAAATAAACAACAACAACAAAAAAAAAATAATAATAATCATAATAACACATAAAAAAAAAAAAAAAAAAAACAACTTCAAAAAGACCTTCACCCTCTCCAGAACCCAAATACACACAAGCATACAATAAGAATAAGAACATCAAAAAAAAAAAAAAAAAAAAAAAAAAGCATTTTGTGCAGCTGCAATTAATCTTTTATAGAAATTGATATAAAAATAACACATAAAAAAAATCTGTCCTTGCATACCATCACAAGTAGATTACTTTTTAATAATAAAAACATAAACAACAACAACAACAAAAAAAAAAAAAAAAAGGCTTTTAATAAATATAAATATTTGATTACCCTTTGCATACAAACACACTATATCACAACCCACTTCTTTATTATCCGACAAAACAGAAAATTTTTTTCTATTATTATCTGTGCTACCAATGACCGAGAAACAAACAAAAAGGTTAAAAATGCGCAGAACAATACGCAAAACTGCCCACAAACATAAAACAAACAATAAAAAAAGCTTAACTTTTCAATGCCACAAAAAAAAGAAAAAAAAAAAAAAGCAAGAATCCTAATAGAAGATTCTTGCAATTTTTTCCAACCAAAAACAAGAATAATAATACCAAGTATAATTGCCGCTGCTTTTGCTCCTGTTTCGTTTCTATTGCTCGTGTTGTTGCTGTTGTTAAAAAAAAAAAAAATCATTGTCATTTTAGTTTGCTTATATTGTTAATGCGGTGATTATTGAGAAGCAAAGATAGAAGGCGGTGGTACGTTTGTTGTAAGAGACGCAAAACCCGGTATAGTTTCTTCTCTCAGCCGTCGCTCCTCCTCTGTCTGCAGTCTATTTTCCTCCTCCGCACCCCACACCTTCACTTCAATCAAAAGGTCTGCAAAACGTCTGCAGAACTCCTGTTCATTTGAATATGACTCATATGAAGTGCTAACAAACTCTGATATGAGTGCTGGGGTTAGTGTGGGGATGGTCGATAAATTTTCGACAAGAAACGCCTGCATAGCGCAGCGACCAATAACTGGCGTCTGCGGAGGAAACATGTCAGAGGCCCTAAATAGTTTAATGAGAATGCTGCAGTGCAGGGTAAAGCCCGCGGCGTGAAGAGTGTCCAAAGCAGCCACAAGCACCTCCACAAAAATACGCTGCATAAATGAGGTGTAGAATGCTTCAATAAACTCCGAGTTAGAAATATTTGTAAGAAATGAATCCAAAGCCAGTAGTCCTGTCTGCATCGTTGCAAAATCTGTGTGTTTGATCACCCACAGCATGCTGTTTACCACATCCTCCTTAGTCGACACATAATTTACAAACGCGCCAAAGCAGTTTGTGTTTAATGCTTGTATTAATTTAAAAAGATTAACACGAAACTCCGGAAAGTCCTCCGTATTTGCACAGAGCATTGCGATGGTTGTGTCAAATGTGTGATCTAATATTGCCGCGCAGTCACCGCTAAGACGCGCCCCTAATTTCTTAACACATGCAGTAACAAGTGCCATCGCGCCCGCCTCCTTCGCCTCAGGAAGAGAGTCACGGTAGTCCTTTAGCACAACGGAAAGAATACTTGGCATACAGTTGGTCGCAACGTAATCGCACTCCTCCGTGTTATCCACAAACTGCTCAAAGATACACAAAATCTCTTTTTTTGCCAGTCTAATGTATCTTGCATCCTGTTGCTGAATAACCTTTGCTCCAAGCTCTGCAATCATCGCATTGTGCACATCAAAAAATATGTGATAAAACCCATAAAGGTCCCAGATAATTAAGCCCATCTCGTTTATAAAGACTGTTCCACAAGTTGAGGCAATGCTGCTAAAAATACGTAAGATATGAATTAACTCCATCATACTTGACATGTCGTGGCAAAACGTCGTGCCTTGAGAAGCTGCTCTCTCTGTTATTGTCTTAAAACTAATGTTGACATCGCGTAAAAACGCATTCAAAAGTGATGCTTGTCTTTTAGACGCCTCGCTGCGGACCATGTGTCCAGCGGCAGCAAAGCACGTCTGGATCTGTTGGGGCTGAAGCAGTGATGTCACCTCTGTCCACCGTTCGGCAAGATCTTCAGCTATAGATAAAGCCGCCTGCCCACCGTTCCCTTTGATAACAAACCTATCCGGCACCTGTGAAGCAATCTTCATCAAGGTGTCCACCGCCATCTCTTGCACCCCGGGAAATAACTCCCGCATAAATTCAATAATCTTACGAACTAATGTATTCAAAAAACTTTGATTATTCCGCAAAAAACGTGGGTATTGACCAGCAACAAACATAATGTTGCTGGCAATTACAGCCCGGTTTTCCTTACCTTGCATTGTCTTACAAAGGTCAAGAAGACCACGAATAATCACCACAAAAAGCAATGATTCTTGCTCTTCCGGTAATGCCATCGAAATTGCACCAACTGCCCATGACAAAGTGCTGCAGTTTTGCCAACTCCATTCGCTATGGTCAAGCTGTTTTTGCATAAGCCCTATCATTATCCTTTGTGTATCGTACGGGTCAAGGTTGGTTAAAAACACTAATGCCTCGCGCATCAAGTTATATAACTGCAGCCCCTCTACATCTGACATATGCTCACGACGCAACTCGCCCTCATCCTCCACAATAATAACCTCTTCAGGCTTGGCCATCTTCTTAATAAGAACAAACCGCGCACTGCTGAGTATAGTCGTTAGTTTCTTATGCAAAGGTGTAGGAGGCGCAGAAGCCAGTAGCTTGTCGCCCAGCCACCACCAATACTCAACGCAAGATTTAAAAAGCTCCTTATTGTCAATATGACTCATACCAATAAGCATTTGATGTGCTGAAATCAAGATAAGATCATTGTACATAACAGCCTTGATTCGTCGCTTCAAAAAGCTAATCAGCAAAAGATTCACATCACTAATGAACCCTCTGTCAACCTCCGTACCCATTTCATACTGGTGCACAACACGTCCTTCTATTGAAGAGTGAGAGGTTGGCAGGGTGTTAACAATATTATTGAACGCGGTGCAAAACACGCGAACAATCATCTGTGTCTGTGCGTCACCAGCCGCGCCCTCATCAGTGTCAAGCGAGCAAACGACGCATAGGCACCGCACGGCGATTGATGCAATTGCGGGGTCCGTCAAAACAAGACCCGCAATGTACATCAACATCTCCTGGTTGAACACAAGAGCCGGCTCCATCCAAGCCAAGTACTTCTCCAAACACTCCAAGTCAGTCTTCAAAAGTGTCTGGTCGCTGGTCGCAAAAACCGACAAACAAAGCTGCAAAATCAAAGAAAAGTCACCCCTTAAAGCTTCTTTTTTCCTTTTAATCCAGCGCGACGTCAGTGTCTTTGAACCAAACTCAAAAATTTCTTCCCCGACAAGACGCAAAAGATTCAAATTGTTTTCCACAAGAGGCTCATTTGGGCCTGCGCTAGAACAAATCTCCTGAATAAAATTCGGCCACCGTACTGGCCACTCACGCTTAGCAATACTTACTAGCGTGCTATTCATCTTTGTTAAAAGTGCCTTATGACTGCGAATGGCGCTAAGGCTTTTACACTCATTTACTATCAAATTCACCACAAAACCCCGAATTTCCTCCTTTTGCTCGCTCGTAAAGGTGTTCCAACGATGCAAAATCGCATCATCAAGAACCTGCATAGCAAAAAAACGCGTCGTTTGGTTCTGTGATTTCATTAAAAGTGTGCCAACGTGAAGAAACGCCTCAGGCATATCCTTAAACGTAGTGAGGACCTCTTGCGCCTTCATAATCTCCTGTGGGGTTCCAGTAGATAGATATTGCACAACTTGGTCAAACTGCTGCACATCCACGGGCTTGCTAAAGTCAAGGATAGACTCCATTGTCACTATATATATATATATATAATTTATTTTAACAAATAAAAATAAAAACTGTTTTTTTGCTATTAAAATATTTATTAAAGTTATATATATATTAAAAAAAAAAAAAAAAACTTAACAATAACGGAAAAAAAAGCATGCATATATACATACACATACACAAAGAACAACAAACAATACCACTTTTGGTTCATCGTTTTAAAAAAAAAAAATATATAAAAAACCAAAAGCTTTAATTGCTACTACTTTCGTCAAATAATAATAGGGAAAAAAAAATAAGTAATTATCTTTTTCCTTGCTCTAATATATATATATATATATATATATATATATATATATATACATGTATACGTAAACATTCTTTACCACCAATTTTTTGTTCTGTAACATTTAAAACACAGAAATATATTTTTGCAAAGTCTGCAAACTCACAATATTTTTTGCTACAACTCTTTCCCCTCCCCCTCCCCCCACTCCAATAAAAAAAAAATAAATAAATAAAATAAAATAATAAAAAACCACAACAAAAAAAGAAATGGCAGTTTTAATTTCCTTTGCACCAATTTGACAAAACGACACACACACAATACCCGTGTTGTACACATTCTTATTTTTTTTTTTATTTGGTGTGTGTGCATGTCAGTCTCAAGCAAATACATGCACACTTATACATATATATATATATATATGTTAAGAAACAGTCGCGTGTGTATAAATGTACACATGCCTAAATACTCAGGCACTGATTTAACCACACGTACTACACTATGTAAGAAGAAAAGCCCCGCAACCCTCATTGATTGCCTGGCGCAGTTTCAGCTCCATCTGCTCTTTGCTGTCATACGCCGGCAACTTTAAATAATTCTGACATGTCATTGCGGAGGGTAGCTGCTCCTGCTCACGCACCCTGGGATCGGATGAGGTCTTGCGGACAATTGTGAACTTTGGCCGCAGACTGCCAAGGCCGCCAACGGGAAGATGCGCAGATCCTGTCAAAAACAAAAAAAAGCGGCACTGCTCCTCTTTGTTAAAAGAAGCAATAATTTCAAACAGCTGCTTCACGTGACTGCAAGTCATTGTGTAGCCATGGTCAGCCTGACAGTTAGCCTCCAAAGATTCAACAGTGACAAGCTCCTCACTGCCGTACAGTGCCTCGTGCAGCTCGGGAACACTCAGCATACGCAACGCATACAGTGGAATGTAGTCATGGAATCCGGTTCGCAGTGCCTTGCAAACGCGATTAACTCCTGTGCGCAGCATGAACATGGTCACAGCATCGCAGTACTCAAGCAAGTTCTTCGATGTTACCATTTTGTCTGCTCCCCCATCTTGCAGCTCAACACCATCGCAGCCTGGCAACGTGAAGTCAAGCGAGAGGTCCTCCAGAGCGCAGGCGGTTGTGGTGCCGGGGAGCTGCACCGTCTTTTTGCCCTTCAGTGCAGCGTGCGCAAAAGCAAGAATTGAAGAGCCCAACATCTCGCTGATATCAGAAAGGTCATGCACCCCACACTCATCGCCACGAAGTATTCGCAACAGCACGGGTGATAAAGGAATGGAGACGATCCGCTTGTCCAGTAAGGCACGCGCCAAAAAACGGCCCAGAAAAAGAAAATAAGGCTCAAGCCGATCTACCTCAGGCGAAGTTGGAGACAATGGGAGCGGATAAACCCCCTTTTCTGGGTGGTAGTATTTTTCATCGGGCGTCTCAGAAGTTGGGCGCCACAGCCGAAGTTTCCGTTCAAGTAATTCATCACATACAAGTGAATAAAACTCCATCGTCGGTCCACTTCCACTCCCATTTTCTTTATAATACTCAAGCTCTAACACCACAGAACCGCTAATCCGTTCCTTCCCCATAATTTCCATGGCACACAACAAAGCCTTATCGCGCCAAACACGTTTCTTGCTGCGAGAAAGACGATAGGAACGCATACTTTGCTGTTGATAGCTTAACAAGTCCCGTGTGCCGTACTTATCCATATTTTCCTGCATCCGCACAAGAGATCTAGAAGTGCCACAAAAACTTACATCAAAAAGAAACCGCCGCGTGTTTACAGAAAACAAAAAACCGCAATCAAGAGCCAAATTAACTGCCCATGTTGTAAGGTGTTGGCCAGCAAGAATAAGGTTAGAGGAGTGCCTCATAGCCTTATTGTTCAGTTTCTGATGAATAAACTCTGTAAGAGATGTAGATGGCGACCACATGTTTTGCTCTCCCATTTCACTGTTTTCTGAAGATTCCATATATGACAGAAGCTCTGACCAGTTTCGTAACACCTCGTAAATAGTACCCAAAAGGGTGAGAACATCTTTTTGAGCAACTGAAAGAAAACGACTGCTAAACGGAAATTCACCATGCAATGCACGCATAACATCTCTCACGGCACGAGGACGCATGTCTTCAGAGGGTAGTTTAACAGGGAGTGGGTCGTCAGGTGTGCAGAATGGTACTGCGGCGCAAGGTGAAACCAACGTATATCCGGGGCCAAACGGCACGGTGCTGTAATAAAGTGGAACTGTCTCCCCTATTCCCCGATACACCTCGTCTAACATCCCAACAAGCCGACGAGACCTACCGCCACCACTACTACCACCCGTCACAGTGTTGCCACAAACACCACTTTTTTTCTTTTTGGAAGAAGGTGTAGTTAACGTATTTTGCGATGCGTAATGGTATTGTAGAAGAACATGAAGAACTGTCATAGATGGTGGCAACACATAAGACCCATAACGAAGATAAATTTGCTGCTGCGGTGCTCTTTCTTGCATTACTTTCTTTTTTTTTGCTGAAGAATCAGGCTTGCTTTCTTTTCCTAATTCTGGAAGCACCTCCTCCACTTGGTCATCATCATCAACACGCCTGCGCTCCCCACTGCTTTCTGTATTCCCACCGCTCAGCAAAATTGACGCAACAAACGACATTAAAGCCTCCATATTTGTCAACGGCTCCGCACTGACAGTAATCTCATTTCCCTCATGAGACCGCCTTGTTGAAATTGATGTAACACCCGGCAGTGTAGAGGGCTTCATTGTGGTTCCAACGTCTCGTCCCCCTGACGCATGATAGGCATTTCGTACAGAAGAAAGTTCCTTTGTCAAGGAGGCAGGCGGGGATCGCCGCAACGTGAAACCTTTTGTTCCAGTGGAAGATCGCTGTTTTTGAGTATCGGCTTGATGCGGAATAAGGCGAACTGGAATGTGTACATGAACACTACTCACCTCCCCAAAAGAGGGAGAAGAAAACTGATCTAATTGTGAAAGAGCAGTCTGCAAATGACGCACAAGACGTGTAAGAGCACATGGGGCATTTGGGATATTTTCTGCCAGTGTTTTCACCAAGGCAAAAACAACCTTGATGTCATTGACCTGCGAAAGAGTTTCCTTTAACTCATGAAGAGCATCACAAGATGTAAGCTCAAAAGAAGTGACATCTTCTACAAGAGCAGAACGTAAAAAGATAAATGCTTCCTGCAATTGGCCTTCACGCAAAAGATTAACAAACTGTTTGAGACGAACAACACGTGTCTCGTCCTCTAAAATAGGAAACATATTCAGCATGCTGGTTACCTCCTCCAAAACAAGCTCGCGCCAATCAGCTATAGTATGAAGTCGTTCAATCAGCGGTTTTTTTTCTTTGGATCGTACATCAGAACGTCGCTCCGCAGACTGATTCTGATTCTGATTCTGCTGTTGATTTTGTAGCCTTCTTAACGCATTTGTCACACCTTCACGAACAAAAATCGAAATATATATTTTTGAAAGCTTTTCCAGTAGCTTTCTGCAAAGAGCAAGTGCCTGTATATTCAAAATAAGACTAGAGTCCGTCAACGCTGCAACAATCATTTCACAGACAGAGCATTCGACAAACCCGCTCTTTGTTAGCTGCTCCTCTGATGCCAAAAAAACAGCACGCTCAATAAATGCCAGGCTGTGGTTTCGCACAATATATATTTCTGATTCATTAAACAATGTGACCATGTTTGGAAGCCCTGAAAGAATAACATCCAGTAGTTGAGGATTTTTAGTGTAAAGATCATGTCGTTCTGCGTTAAGTAAACTGTCGCTGCTTTGCTTC
This sequence comes from Trypanosoma caninum, assembly GCA_036321205.1. Classification (NCBI taxonomy): domain Eukaryota; phylum Euglenozoa; class Kinetoplastea; order Trypanosomatida; family Trypanosomatidae; genus Trypanosoma; species Trypanosoma caninum. The sequence continues at coordinate 43,430 of JAWVMR010001550.1, read as the reverse complement.
AGCTTGGACTCTGTTGATTCTTTTCGCCTACCTGAAATCACTTCAATCATGTCACAAAAAGTGTGTCGTTGTGAGGCATCAGAGTGTTCTTCCCAGTTATCCAAAAGACATTGAGTACAAAAATCAAAATCTGCACATCTATTGCAGCGGTACCAGTCGCCTAGCTTACACAACTTCCCACAATTGTCGCACACATGCTTAACCTTGCACTTTGAATGCTTAGACATTGTTTCAAGCGGGACACCTTCCTTGAGCACCCGCTCACGAATAACCTCAAGACCGGGCGCTTCCTCCTCCTGCTCCTCCTGTTCCTCATCCTCGTCGTCGCAGCCGGCACCAAGATAGATGACCCCTTTGGGCTCCCGCAACACGTGACCTTGATGGTCCGCTAGGAGACTGATAAGAATGTGACCAAATGCAAGATAACCCTCTGTAATCCGCGGCAAAAAAGAAGCAAGCGCAATGCAGAGTATTTTTGTTTGCTCCAACGTTAGTCGTTTCTCCCGCGAGACAGTGGCACAAGCTGCCCGCACAGTAAAGTCACCCTGAAACTCCGAGTCACCGCGGCCTTCCGCAAAAAGCCTTGGACTAATCTTAGGCGACCCATGTGGAGGCTGGGCCTCTTCAGCGGAACGTGAAGTCAGGGCAAACATGTACGTTGCCAACCCATTCTCAATCACTCGGCGCGTAACTTCAGTGCTGTATGATATGGCCGAGCTAATAAGAGAAAGAATCATAGAAAAAGTGTTTTCCGATATATCGCTCCTGGATAAAACACACATGAGAGAAGCGCTGACATCGCCAAAGGCCTCAGCAACGAGTTTTGGGTCTGATCTAACGCCTGTGATAATGCGGTAAATACATGTAATCACTTTCTCTCCAATTTTCTCATCACTGTGGGTAACACGTGAACGAATTTCGTCCATACAGTCCTTAACGTAGCTAAAAGTCGATACGTCAACGCGTCGACACATCGCCGCAACGCTGGACCACGCCTTGCGCTGAGAGACCGAGCTGAAAAAATCTACAAAACCCAAAAGTGCCTTTACGCCACCTTTCTGAAGTCCAAGAGTGGCGCCACTCGTTGTCAAAGTTATTTTTTCCACACACATTAAACACTGTTCAGATAACTCAATGTCCTTCACCTCCAACAGGTGTCGCAGTATGACATCCATGCAGTCGTCAGAGCCAAGCGAATAGACCGTGGAAGGAAGAGCGTCGACCATGTATGTAAGTGCTCGCGCCGCCAATAGCATAATGTCAACGTTGTGCTCTTTTTTTAAACACGTTAACAAAGGCGGAACAAACACACTTGGTCTTATTGACGAAATCGTCAAAGAAGTCGCCATGTTTAACAAATTGCAAAGTTCAGACAAACCAACAATTTGACGCCCTTCGTCGTCGCTACTAATGTTATCCCGCGTTATTGCCATCTCCTTAACAGCCCTGCGCTGCGCGCTGCTGCCTTCACTTTCCATAACAAGACTAAGAAACTGTTCCATAGTTGCGTACAATTTCCAACAACTCACTCAGAAACAATTTTTTTTTTTTTCGTTGACTCCCAACAACCCACCCACTAGTAAGACAATATAAAGAATATGTCTTTTTTTTTTTGTTATACTGCAGTTCACTTTTATATATATATATATTTCTATATATATATAAATATAACAGCGCCAAAATATTGTTTCTTCTTTTTTTTTTTTTTTTTTTTGTTTTTTTGTTTAAGCTAATAATATATACGTATATATATATATATATATATATTTTTTTTTTTACAGCCTAAACTCTACCCTTTTCTTTGCTTGCTTTTTAAATTATTTGTCTGTCCTTTTTTTTTTTTTATCGTTCCCTTAAAAAACCTCCTTGCAACAGAGTCTAACTACACAAGCCTACCAACACCACCAAAGAAAAACCGCACACACACACACACACACAATATATATATATATATCTATATATATATATATATATAGATATAGATATATTATTATTATTATTAAAAATTCAAAAAAACGCGTACAGTAAATAAATGTATTACATGCTAAAATAAAAAATAAAAAAGTTTTCTTCCGACACGCGCAGACAAAAACTAAACAAATAAAATAACACGCTGTCAACTTAACAAATCAACGCAAAGACTACTAACTACAACCTAAATTCCTCCATTCTACGTAAATTAAAAAACAAACAAACAAACAAAAATGCATACAAAAAAAACTTTCTCTACTTCCCCTATCCTCTCCCCATATAATAATAATAATAATAATAATAATAATAATAATAATAATAATAATATATATTACTACTAACGCGCTGTCTCGCCTCAACAGACTAGTAATTCTACATAGTGGTAAAATTAACAAACATACTACCACAAACAGCACTAAACAAATTCGCTTTCTGACTCTTCCCACGATCACTTCATTAATAGTGACAACAATATTTCAGTCCTAAACCTTCGCGTTTTCCATTGCTAGCTTCGCCGCCTGTTCTCTGCGTATTTTGCGCATGATCTGGTAATGCCAGTTTTTGTCAAACCCCTTCGCCTTCGCTGCCTCATATTCCTCGCGGCCGCGCGCCTCCCCACCAACACCCCACGCCGGCATACGCATCCCGCAACTGTCGTCGCCACGAAGCCATTGCTTTTTTGGCCAGTTAAAAACAAATGGACCGTATATATACCGTTTCCAGAAACGCACCTCCCCATCACGACGGGCGTGGTTTCTTCGCAGCACATAGATGGAACGGTCGTATGATTCTGCGCTCCAGTCAAGCCATGAAAAAAACGCCTTGCCAGCCTCACTTGTTGGTCTGTCGCAAAATCGTTTAAAATAAATATCCTTATCGTTCAACCATTGAAAATGGGACATAAAAGTATCATCAAACTTAAGGTCCTCATTGCTCACAAGACCACCACGACTGTAATAGCAGTACACCTCCATCATTGTGGGAGGGATCTGGTAAAGAAGGTACACCACCGCAAATGGAATCCACGCAGTATCAAACCCGGTCATGCTAGGTATCTAAATGCCCTATTTATCTACTTATTCGTCGTTGTTGTTTTTGTTCCTCACCTCTCTCTCTCTCTCTCAGAAGTGCCCTTCCCACCACCCAAACAACCAAAAAAAATTTTTTTAGATGTATATCTCTGTCGCACGCTGCAAAACAGGGATAAAAAAAAATTAATAAACACACACACACACTAAAAAAAATAAAAAAAAAATTTTTTTTTACAAATTTACGCCTCTAAACCCACAATGTCTACAATTGCGCTTCCGCGAACGACTGTTGTGCCAAGATTTGTTTTCTCATTTTCCTCAACGTGTTGACCGCCGCTTTCATCTACGGCGTTAAAAAGAACAATGCTCATAAAGTGATCAACGCCCCCCAACTCGCCAGAAACGGAGCGGCCGCCGTGAAGTTTCACCATTACTTTCTTTTCCATGAAGTGATTTAAATTCGGCAAACTTTTCTTTGAAGGCATTGTTAACAAACAGCAGTGTATTGTAACAAAAAAATACAAGTAAATATTGTATATGTATATATATATATATATATATATATATATATATATTTTTTATTTAAAAAAAAAAAAAAAAAATGACTACAATCGCCCACAGTTTAAATGCCTTTCAGTGCAAATTTCTATAGAGCGCTTTTTTTCCCCCTCCCCCCTTTTTTTTCTACCCTTATTTCTCTCCCTTTTAGATATTTTATTGTCTTTTTACAAAAAACGACAACAACAACAAAAAAAAAAAAAAAAGCACGCATAACCACAAATGCAAATTGAATACATAAAACAGAACCATAAAATAATAATTATAAAAAATTGCCACCCAACCCCCCCCCCCCAAAAAAAAAAAAAAAAAAAAAAAAAAAAAAAAAAAACAAACAATAAAATTAACAAAAATGTTTTTGTCTGCCTGTTACCACAAGCAAAGAGAGAAATCTATATATATATATATATATATAAGCATTTAAAATGTGCTATAATTATACATGGCCTATAAACAAGAAAAAAAAAAAAAAAAAAAAAGCTTGTTAGATAAATTGAAAATATACGTACGTATAAATTCAATTTTTTCTTTCCTTCACGCCGGCCGTAAATTTATAAATCTAATTAACATATTTTTTTTTTTTCTTTTCGTTGCTTTTTTTTTTTTTTTTAAGCTGTTGTTTGTTTGTTCTCAACCCCTTTTTCTTTTTTTTTTTTTTTTTTTGTTTGCTTTTTAATGTAACTTTTCTGCTTAATATTGTGCGCAATGCCGACAAAAATTTTACATTTAGCAACAAAAAAAATAAAAAAAAAAAAAGCGAATTAAAGCAAAGAAAAAAATAAAATGTTGGTCAAATTATCCTTCCTCAATATCAATTCCATCTTCAATATCCATCAGCAAATTCCGTCGCCTACTCTCTAGCTCCTCGCGTTGCTGAAACTCGCGATTCTTATTCTCCGTCACAACAGTCTTGTACTCCTGTGCCATTTTCTCAAGAGACTCCGCATCATCATCATCATCATCAACTTCCCTTGTTGCACTGTGCAGCTGCGTGCTGCGGCGGTAACGATTTTTTGCCGTCGAGCGTTTCTCCTTCGCGGCGCGGTCCAGGTTTCTGTCTCGGATGCTTTGATTCTCAAGCAGCTGACCAATGTGGTTTTTTTCGTCAGGCATCGCCGTGTAAAGTGAGGGTGAAAGCTCCAGAAGAGTCACGTTACCGTCAATACCGCCAGTCGCGATGTGTTTTCCCTCCTGCGTCAGCTTTGCGGTGTGCAGAGCGTAATCCGACACCTGCATGCTTAGTGACGGAGTTGATTGCCGCAGCATGAGGTCCCAAATGTCCAGATAACCGTCCATGCGTGTGGTAAAAAAAACACCTGGACGCACAGTGTGCCAGCCTCCACTCGTCAAATATGATTTGTGATAAAATGTGCTAAATAGTGGTGTAAACTTAAAGTCCTCAAACCACATCCGTGCGGTCCAGTCACCAACAGAAAGAAAGTATTTTGAAAAAAACGGGTTGCGCTGGACGGAGTAAACAGGCCCATGATGAGCATTGAATGTGTTGGGGCCAATTTTGTCCGCCTGTGTCTTTCCTTTACGATTGCATGAAAGAATAGTGCCCTCCTCTGTTCCAATCATGTACTTCGACGGGCCACCAACCTGCGGGTCGTAGTCTAAACACAGACCGCCAAGCACACCCTTAAAACCGCTGCTGTTGCTCTTTGGCAACAGCGTCAAGGAGTCCTCTGGGAGCTTTAGCAACTCAAGAGGCTTGTCAGGGATACGACAGTCCCACACATATACATCACCATCGGTAGAAACAGAAAGAAGTTCACCTGACTTACTCTGCAGCCACTTAATAGACCAGACGGGGTCTTTGTGGCTCTCCTCAATGAGGGAATGAGCAGCGGGGCGAGTGGGCTGACGTGTGTCCCAGTATTGCACAACGCCATTCCAACTCCCTCCGGCAATAATGTGAGGGTCCTTTGGATAATGCTGAATACTGCACAAAGGAGATGGCGCCACCAACGTATCTACTGGCGTGTTGGGATTCATCACATCCCAAATATAAGAGTTTGTGTTCATTATTGTATTGTTGCTTTGAAAACGAAGTCTGCAATACGCAACACCAAATTTTCGTCCATCATTCTGCCATGAAATCGCCGCAGCCGTTCGTTTTTCTGTATTAGGATCTTTGAACACAGACACAATTTTAACAGCCGCTGGCCCAAGTGACTCATCTTCTTCAGGCAGACCCTCAGGAAAGTAGGAGCCATAAATATCAATGGCATTGTTCTGCTTGATGTACTTCTCAGTTGACTGCTGCACAAGACGGCGACAAGACGAGAGATAGCCCTCCTCGCGCTCCACCTTTTTGCAGTATTTCATCTTCTCCTCAAACTCGGTGGGGTCAACACCATGTGGCCAGCCGCCCTCAGCATGCGACTGGGCATGGTGACGCAGCTTAATGCGTTCGGTGTTTGTGCTCATTTCCGAGAGCGACGGAACGTTCTGAATCTCCGTCTCGCATGGATCAAGTTTTGTGTAGAGATTCCTCACCGTCCGATTCGGCGCAACATCGCTGAGAATTTCCCCCTCGTTAGCGTGAAACTCGGGCATCCGCCCAAACTCCCTACGAAGGCGAGAGTAACTGTACGTAATTTCCGACATTTTTCCTTACAAGTAATAACAATAATAAGCCTTTTGTAGAAAATAAATATAAAAAAAAAAAAAAAAAAGCTTCACTGGTTCCAAACTGGTACACACGCGCAAACACAGGTTCTAAATGCAACACCCTTTCCTCGTTTGTTTTCTAAAAATTAATATAAATATAAAAATAATAATGTCTCAAAATCAGTTTATTGTTGCGTTATTCCACTATCATCCACACCTCGTGCGGATAGCAGTACTGTAACCAAATAGAGTGGCGCTATTCCTTTGTCCAAACCTTCCGTCTAATTGCAAAGTCCTCTCCGTTAGTCCCTTTTCCTGGTGCATAAACATAAGAAAAGGCTGTCACTGTCCTGTCGTTAATGTCCAAAAGTACAAAAGTCGGAAGAACATTTAGCCGGGAGGGCGTGAAGGCACCGGTGATAGAGCCGGGGTTAACAAAAAGATGACCATCAAACTCAAATATCTTGCAATGGTGCGTGGCGCCAGAAACAAGAACATCAACGTCTAACTTGCGCTGCATAATCGCCAAGGAGTCTCTGTCGCCACATGGAACAATCTGATGTCCATGGATAAGCCCGACTCTCAGCTCACCAATAGAGACCACATGTGTTTCATCAAAGCTTTCCTTGCTCCACAAGTCTGCCTCACCTTTAGCAACGTACAAAGCCGGAGAAATGGTACGGAAGTAGTCATACATCTCATGACAACCAAGATTGCCAGTCACCAGCACTATGTCGATACGCCCCTGAGAAAACATTTTTGTAAACGCCTCCGGAATAGCTGCCGCACGCTGTGGAACACAAAGGTCTCCAACAGTAAGCACTAAAACCATTTTTTTTTTTTGTTGTTGTTTCTTTCTTTGTTTTATATTCGCTTATTTGCTTTGTTCCCCAGATAGATAAAAAAAAAAAAACGCGCTGCAGCCATATATATATATATATATATATATATACATTATTTAAACAATATAATGCAAAGCAGTGCATAAAAGCAACCAGAAATCATCCAAAGTTACTTTTGTTACGCTCTTGTAAATGCAACTGGCACACAACTACACAAACGTAACCAACACGTACAACAAATAAATTAATCAATTAATTTGCGTCAATTAACGCAATCAAGGAAAAAGAAAACCAACCTGCCTCAACAGTTGTTCTACGGAAGAAGGCTCAACGCCACGCACAGCTTCCACCGAACCAACATTTCGCACAATATGGCCGCAAAGATCCTCATCCTCAACAACAAACCCCCCGGCAGTGTGCATAGAAACACCCCTCGCAATAACACGATCAACAGCATCCCTGCCGTAAGTAGAAAAAAAAGTTTCCGTCTCCTCATGGCCCACAGTCGTCTTCCCGGTGTCAAGCGAGTGAACAACATAGGCAGCTATGGTTCTAACACTGCTGCCAGAGTAGGACAACAAAAACATCCTGTTCTCCTCCTCGCACGTCGGCTTCTCGCGGATTTCGCCATCCTTCAGCGCTACTTGATCAAAAGTAACAACCACCACCGGCCCACGCCCAGCGGCAATCTCAGTGTCGTTTAGTTTGTTTAAAACAGCCCGCATTTTTGCACGCGCAACAAGTTCTGTCAGCACAAAAGGATTGGAAGAACGCAGCTCCTTTTCGTCAATGTCGGGAGATATTTTAACAAATCTATGAAAAACTGGTGCAAAATATTTTTGCAAACTGGCAACTCGTACAGATGAGCTTGTGCCGATGACCATCGTCCGCAACTCTTGTTCAGACTTTGGCATCGTAAAAAAAAAAATAATAGTAATAAAAAAAATTTTTTTTGTTAATTGCGACTACTTTGTTTGGGCACAAGGTTTAATAGGCCTCCCTCTTTTTATTTTTTTTTTATCTATTATTGTAACCCACAAAAAAAAAAAAAGGGAGGGGGGGGGGGGGGGGGGGGGGGGGGGGGGGGGGGGGGGGGGGGGGGGGGGGGGAGGGTAGCAGCTGCTAAAAAATGTGTACAAATACCTATTATAATATGTCATAAATAATGTAGCAAATTCAAAATACTGCAAATGATTATATCGTGTATATGATGTAAAAAATAATTCGACAAATGTATACACGCAATTACACTTTTTTTTTTTTTTTTTGAAAAAGAGAGAGAGGGGGAGGGGCATTCAAATCAGTTGAGGAAACTTTTCCTGATCCTCAAACTGTGGAGCAACAGTAAGAAATCCAGTGAAACTCCTCCAACGTGAACGGCTTTTGTTTCTAAACTTATCCCAAGATTCCTCCCCAGTACTCAGCCAAATCTGCTTTAAAAGAAGCTCACGTTGTCGCCGTTGTTGAAATGTTTGAGACTCGCTCTTTAAACGCTTCATAAATGTTCTAAGTTTTTCACGTGGAACAGCGCTGTATCGAAGAATGAATGGGTGTTCCAGCAATGCCTCAACAGTCGAGCGGGCAGAAGGGTTCCTCACAAGACAACGCAAAATAAAATCACAAAAAGCGGCAGACCAGGTTAGAGGTTTTATCATTCGAGAAAGTTTTAAGTTATTGACATAGTTCCAGTAGTCAGACTTAAAGGAATAACATGGATGCACACCACTGCGAAGCTCCAACAACATAATGCCCAAGGACCACACATCAGCTGCCGCAGTGAACTCCACTGCCGACGCTCCGTCCTCCATCTCTGCGCAAGTGGGCTCATTCCGCAAGCGCTCAGGAGCCTTGTATAGCTTGGAGCCCAAATCGACACTAGTTCTGCGCACAACATAACTGTTTTTATCCATCTGACAACCGCAACCAAAATCCGCAATCTTAAAACAAGTCATGTCAAAGTCAAGCAGCACATTTGCAGGCTTTAAATCACAGTGCACAATAGAATACTCATCGTGGAGTTCTTTTAAACCATTTAATAGATCAGCCGCAAGCATCGACAATACAATTTCGGGCATGGGTGTTTGGCGGTCAATGCTGTTTTCCCATTCCTCCGGAACATTGTACGAGTTTCTTCCCGTTAGTTTCACGCACACTCTAGCCCAGTGCTTCGCTAGTTCTTCCTTCTCTTTATGAACTGCAGCAGATCCCGCAAGATGTTTGCTAAACGTTGACTGTGTCATCTTCATCATCTCATCAACAGGAAAACGCGAGACCATTTTTTGAGCATCCTCAACACTGAAACTCATCAATTCCATCAATATATAAAGTTGTTGCACATCACTGTCAAGAGTGGCAACCGCATTAAATACTTGCATTAGGTTTTTTGGACGATTGCGCAGGCGCTGGAGACGAATCATATTCAGTTCCTTCACAAGACCCAGTTTTCGACCCTGTCGTTCCACAGCATTAGTGGCCTCTGTAACCTCCTTAAGATCAATACACTTCAATGCATATACCTTGTTGTCCAGCATAACACAGTGCACCGTTCCTTGTGTTCCCTTGCCAATAAAAGACAAAATCTCAACTGCGTCTAAATTCAGCACCGTATTTGAACGACCAATTTCATTTACAAAAAATCGTTTATTGGAAAATCTCTTACCACTATGAAAAAGTTTATCCTTTACATTTTTTTCAACAAGACTTTGCTTCATTTTTTCACTACCAACAGAAACAGTAGAAGAAGCGCTGTTCTTTTTCGGAACTGATAACACTGTCATGCCCAAGTCATTCGTCATAGGTGCATTCAACTTGGGCTCAGCAAAACCGTTTTTTCCGCTAACAACAAAAGGCATAAACCCGCGCAGTTTGAGAGCCCTAGAATCACAAAATATTTTTGCTTTCAAAACAGCAGGCAGTGGGTCTACATTATTTGCAAAAAGAGCAACATACTCCTTTGGCACTGTGGCAACACCTTTTGCTGATATTGGACTTTTCGTCCGCTTCATGGCTACTGTGGGCGCATTCGTTGTTGTTCCCGATGACACTGCTGTTTTCCAACACAGATCAGCACTACAGCCAGCATTCTCTTTTGCAGCCAGCACTCCGGAAGTGGTAACATTAGTCAAGCCAGCAAAAGAAAAACCACCACCCTCTATTCCACGAATGGCTGCCTCCACAGAGTCCACAGCCGTCCCTATTTTCTGGTGCAATGATTTGGTCATCGCTTTGCGTGTGACCACATTGCCGTCCATTTTTTCTTCTAATGGCTTCACCTGTGAAGCCTCCTCCCTGTGAGCCAACTTTCCCTCAGTGAACATTGAAACCCCGTCCATTAAGACAAAGAGGTTTGTGTTATTAACATGAAAGAAACACGCAGGAAAAAGCTGTTCGTTTGTTGTGATCATCGGCGAGACACTTGCATCATCAACGCTTATAAAAAGCTCATTTTTTTGCTTCACCTGCATCTCGTCAGCCATATCAGGAGGTGGTAAGGCCAAAGAAAACCCTAAGAGTGGGGCTCTTTCTCTCCGAACCCGCATTATTGTTCTCAACCCTTCACCCCACTCCACCCCCACCCCAACACATGCAACAACAAAAAAGACAAAAAATAACTATAATGAATTTATTAAAACCATCAGTATACAAATACACACCCACAAAAAATAAAAAATTAATTAAAAAAAAAAAAAAATAAATAAATAAATAAATGACATTTCCATGGCCGGAAATAGAAACAATTTCATAAAACACAACGCATGTAATGTTTATTCCTAGTCATCATCCTCTTCAACAATGGATTCTTTCAAAAATGTTGAGCGCTCGTCCAATGCTGGCGGGTTCAGAACGCCAAAGTAGCGCACATGTGGATCGGGTAGAATGTCAGTTTCCAGAGCCCAAGCACGTTTTCGAGCAACAAAAAGTTTGTCCGCAAATACAGCCCGTCGCGCTAACGCGGCAGTGTACCACGGCGCCAGCGCGACTGTCAATACCAAAGACTTGGAAAGTTGATTTTCCTCAGAAATTTTTCCTGTGTATGAACGGCGTTTGCCAACCGCGCTCCCATCAACGTGCGGCAAATTTGCCTCAAAAATGTCAGCTCCCCACTCCCTGTTGTTCAAACTCGGCAACATCGCATCGTCAGTATCGGACTCGCTGTCCGTTGTCAAGTTAGACAAAATCGCACGTGGTCGCCGGTGGTGACCGTGTTGCCGCTCACGCAAGAGCAACTCACGCATCCTGCTCGCAACAGCCGACTCCCAGACGGGCTGTGCGTTGATGTCCCAGCGCTCAATAAAGGCCATGATGCTCCGCCGAACACGGCGTGTGACGTTCACAAACAGCTCACATTCTGCCAGCGCAGCTGCCAACGTCCAGCCTTGATAGCGCCGCATGCATCCAACAACCACGCTTGTCTGTACTTCCCCTGTTGGGCAAGTAAAAAGAACAGGTTGAAACTCTGTTTGCAACGCAAAGTCAAGCGCGCACCGAACGCTAGGAACAGAAAAATCATCCATTGTATGCGGGTATTCATATATCCACTCCTTTAAATCAGCAGTGCAAAGCACATGAATGGAAGAAGGCATGCTACCCGTCTCACCCCTCCAACCGTAGCCACTGGCACCGTTTTCTACAACCTCCGAGGAATGTTTGATGTGTTCCGTGGTTGAAAGAGCACGTGCCACCGGCCCCGGCAGCAACTCAACAGAAAGCAAAACAACAGTCTTGATGCCGATGTGCCTCAGATACGGCACACTAGAAAGCGTTGGATAGGCGCTTCTGTATATGCCTTTTTCCACCATAGAAAAGTTTGGCGGCGGCGTCCATAAAGAAGTGCCTGCGCGCTGGTACATCTCACGGCACCACACTAACCACAACAGTCTCCTCTACCAACTTGTTCTATTTTTTTCCTTTTTTGTTTTTTTGCTATTATTAGCCCTCAATAGCAACTTCCAGTTACCTTTTCCCCACCCGTTGGTTCATGTCCACACAAACAAACAAAGAAAATAGCGTAGTGCCAAAAATTTTCTTTGACGGGGTTATATATATATATTTATTTAATTATCAGTCAGTAAACCCAAAAAAAAAAAAAAAAAAAAAAAAAAACTTAAAAAAAAAGTTTTTTCTTTTTACTTTTTTTCAGCAAATCCAAATAAGATCATCTGCAAATAAACCTTACGTGCAAGCAGGACATAATGTATATATATTAATAGAAAGAAAGTTTCACCCACGTCGCCATCATCATATCACTCAAGCATGTGCAGCTTTCCTCCCCCATTCAAAATAATAATAAAAACAAAAAAAAAAAAACAAAAAAAACTGCTATTTAAATGGGAATTTATATAAAAGCATTTTTTTATTTCATTTGCATTTTTTTTTTTTTTTTTCATAGTTTGTGTAATTTATTATTATATATTTTTTTTTCCTTAAGTTTTTTTGCCTTAAGTTTTTTTTTTTTTTATTCTTTCTTTTTTAATATGTTCTCATTCGCCTAAGCTTAATCAAATTAAAACTATTCCTTGCTTCACCCTTTCTTTCACTCACTAGCTTTTTTTTTTTTGTCTTTTTCTTCTTTATCCTTGTATTATTTAAAACAAATACCAACCATTAAAAGTTAAAAAAAAAAAAAAAATGATGTGAATAAAGCAAGAAACAAGTTTCATTCTCTTTAGTGTAATGCTTTAAAGAGTGTGCGTAAAAGAGAATGTATTTTTCCACAATCATTTTTTTTTTTTTTCTTTAGGCAGAAACCTCCATCTATTTTCCCCTTTTCTTTTCCTCTCTCCTTCATCATTAATGTTCTTTTACTACTCCTTTTCGACGTTTGTAACAATCACGTCATCTACCTTTAAAATCATCTTCACTACCTGTGTTGCAAGACGCAGCTGTGAGCACTTCCCCTGAAGGGTTTCGAACACCTGCTGCTCCTTCATGTCAATTGTGCCGCGGTCCATGCAGTCCACGCCCGCGTACGGGTTTTTGCCTTCCACCTGCGCGATGCGGGCCTGTGAAAGAGCCTTAATGGGATCGAGCCCGCTGTTGAGCGCTAAGTTGATCGGAATAGACTCAAGTGCATCCGCAAAACGACGAATGGCGTACTGATCCACGGTGGACACGGTGTCAGCGTAGTTTAACACAGCTGTAGAAGCGGCTATCTCTGCCGAACCTCCACCGTAAACGACACGGTTGTCACGAATTAAATTTCGTGCCATGCACAGAGCATCATGGAGGGAACGTTTTGCCTCCTCAATCATCATTTTGTTTCCACCGCGAATAAAAATCGTCACAGCCTTGCTGTTAGGGCAGTCTTCAATAAAAATCATGCGATCTTTCGTGGTGCCAAAGCCCACCTCACGCACACTGCCACATGTCCCAAGCTTTTCCGGAGTGATGTCCTCAAAGCGTGGTATGATGCGACCACCAGTGGCGATTGCAATCATCTCCAGCTCAACACCACCAACCCAACGCACTGCAGGAAGGTCGTTGCGAAAAAGAAGATAGTTTGCCTCGTCATCAAATCCCCATTGGCAAATGACAAGCTCAGCTCCTGCATCCTTGCAAAGCTGCACCTGCTTGCGGAAGTAATCCTGCTCTTGTGTATGAATCTGCGCCATGTGCTCCGCGCTTGATATGTACACCGTGTGCTTTGTTTTAGGCTTTGGTGGTTCAAATGGGCAAGTCAAAATTGCAATCTTTGGACTTTTTAGTTGCTTAGGCATCTGGGAGTGAGAAAAGTCCTTGTCAATAACAATGCCATTGACCAAACATGTGTCCTCAAGACAGCCGCCCACCTTTCCCTCAACCTTTATGAGGTCAAGATTCACGTCACGGCGTTCCATGTCAGCCACTGAAAGAACGGCATCCACGCATATCTTTGCCAGACGATCGCGATCACGGTTCACAACCTTCGAGTTCAGCGTTGAGCGCGCGGTCTGTAAAAGGCAGGTGTACTCCTCACGACTAACAGGCACCGTCTCGGCAATCTCCTCAAGTCGGCGACATGCCACCTCACAGGCCTTTTCAAACCCCTCAGAGATGCGAGAGCTGTGGATGCCCTTGTCCAAAAGCCCGGAGGCCTGTTCCAGCAGGGCGCCAGCGATGCACACAACCCCTGTAGTGCCGTCGCCAATTTCGGAGTCCTGCGACCTGCTGAGCTCCGCCATGAGTTGGCCAATCTCATTGTCAATGTCCATAAGATCCACAATGGTGGCACCATCGTTGGTTACAACAACATCATTGTCCTGTGACACAAGAATTTTGTCCATCCCACGAGGTCCCAGGCTAGTTTTAAGAACATTGGATACACTTATCGCCGCAAGAATGTTCACCTTCTGTGCCTCAACCCCTGTAAGACGCTCTTTTTGCGCCTGCTCCTTAACAAGAAGAAATGGGCGGCCGTACTCGTCGAACGCCAAAGACATGACTCTGTTCAAATTTAGTAGAGAAAACAACTATTATATATAACCACAAACAACCCCCCACCAAAAAAAAAAAAAAAATAAAATATAAAATATAATAAAATAAAATAAAATAAAACAAGACAAGACCAAATAAAAATAAATAAATAAATAAATAAAAGTAAATAAATAAAGAATAAATGAAACATAAAACAGTAGTAAAACATTTAGTAACAATAATAATAATATTATACAATACACATATACATATACATTTCTGTACATCTATCAATGTATATATAACGTGTCTCAGCAATCAGCTGCCAATGTATACTGTCTCAGTTTCATTATTAGGGTTTATCGAATCCCGCGCTTGACTGTGACGGTGATTTGTAACAAGAGACTTCCAAAATTCAATAATCTGACGCATGCGAGAATCTTTATCCCCCAAATTACATCCAAACACCGTCGCATTTGGCACAGCGGACTCCATGCACCTATCCATTTCTGCTTTCAAAGTAACTCTGACGTTGCGCTTTACGCTATCACGACCTAATAATCCAGAGTTCTCACCACCACCACCACCACCAAAAAACCTGCAAAAGTAATCTGACGCACGTGGATCGCTGCAAAGCATGACAGTTTGCTCTGTCCTCGGTGTCCCAAGAATAGCGACAGGTGTCGAATGTGCGCCTACAGCAGAATCAACTACGTGCTGGACCTTTCTTTCTGCACCAAGAAAAACACACAACTGTTGTGTGTTTGCCCAGACAATGCGACTAATTGAAAAATTTACCTTTACCTTCGTGTAGCCATCTTTAGACGTGCACAGCAACCCAGAGCCGCACTCCCAACCCAACAACTTCCCGTCAATAGTGCCTGCAACAACTGCCTCTCCGTCAGGCAGCAGTGTCACTGCCCTAGCGTGTAGTCGCTGGTGCCACGAAATTCTTTGTAACAGCTTGTTAGTCATGCAACTAAACACATATGCCACGGGGAAGTTAGCACACGTGACCAGCACCCTGCTTCCATGTGCCTCCACATTTGTGGAGCCGTGACATCTAAACTTATGTTGCAAAGACATATGCCATGCTCTATTGCCGTCGCCCTTCGCGTAACTATACTTGGCACGCCAAATCAGCACGTTGCCCAATGCATCTATTGACCAGATACAATCAACAACTCCAAGACCACAAAAGGAAAGAATAACATCCCCCTCATCACCCCCAGTAACATAAACCAGTTCCCCGGCAAAAGGTTCTGCTTCATGTGATGATTCAGCGGCCGTAGCAAGAATTTTAAAGCAAAGATCCCCACTATTGTTTTCATCAACTTGACGTAAAAACTTTCCTCGTTTGACAACTGTTTGTTCCCCGCCCAAACTTGCATTGTAGCGCCAAACAAAAAGACGGGTATCATAACCGCAGGTAATGATATGATGTTGATAAAAAATTGCGTGATAAACAGGAAAAAAATGCAGCAAGATAGCAAGACAGACAAAAACCAACTTCCCAGGAAATCCAACTCCATCGCAAGGGCAGCCAAAGCTCCACACACGAACTGTTTTATCAGAAGAACAGGACAGCAACTTCCCACCGTCATTGTGAAACACCACATTGTATATGCGTCCAGCGTGACCATGTAACAGAGCAAGAATAGGCACCCCCGGAAGCAACGCACCCCGCAACTGCACCAAATGCTCAAAAACAGTTGTAACACCCATTGCCAAAAAGGCACCGTCACAGGATAAGGCCACGCAAGTAACCCTGCCTTCCACCTCCACCTTTTGCAGCACTTCCACTGGCGGTAACACCCGCTCCTCCTCTTTGCGTACATAAGACCTTGAGAGAGAGGCAAGATTCACCAAACTATTTGAGACACCCCTCGTCCAACATAACCCCAACGACAACGGTGATGATCCTGCTCGAAGTTTTCGCCGCGGCCCATCAAAAACGCACGCCTGTGGGTATGAACTTTCTTTGCGCGACAACACTGAGGCAGAATTAAACCTTGTTGACATAGTATTATCCGCTTCCCTTAACACAAGAAGCATACTGGTAGGACACAACACCTTGCGGTTGCGTGCGTCTCTATAAATAAAAAACACCTCAGGGGGCCGGTAGTGACGTGTTGAAAGTCCTCCCTTTGCCGCGTCCCGAATTTCACACTCGACATTTGTGATTGTAGTTTGGTCGGTTTTTGCGGGAACAAAAAGAACATCATTATGTAAAGAATGAAAAAAGCAAAAAAAAAAAGAAGGTAACAGCTGCCTCAAACGTGTATACCATGAAACACTCTGTGGAAAAGGAAACATCTGCACATTTACAGACCCACACAAATTTGTTCTCCCATAGGCGTCATGCAACTTCAAAAAACCCCAACAACATGGGTAAAATTCGCCACCGCAAACCAAATTTTCATGCATAGTATCACCGCCAAAATCAAGAACCTCCAAAAGCAGCATTGCATTTAAAGAAACATCCCTAATAGCACGTGAGTTCACCTGTAAAGAAAGTTCAACTCCCCACCACGGCGCTCGTGTGCGGCAAAACCTAAGATCAACTGAAGGTGTCATGACGCACGATGCAACTTCAGTATCACCTTGAATAAAACTCTCACCAGTGAGAGCACTAACAAGCCAGGCTCGCACAAAAGGACGCGTGGCGGGGACATCAGCGCTTAGAGGACTCATTCCCAATATTGATAGCAGAAGCAGTGCGCTGTCATCTGAAACCCCGTTTTGAGAAATGCATGCTTGAGTTCTTAAATCCTCCAAAATTGCGTCACGCTCAAACCTTTCAGTGAAGCAATTTGACCCACAATTTTTCACTTTTTTGTGTGTGACAGCCGACATACCCTCTGTCTTGTTGCCGAAGTCACCCACAGCATTCGTAACATCTCCCTGCGCTACGCCCTCCCGCATATTTAGTCTGTGATCAAAAATATGTTTAACTTCATTCGTGTAACTCATCAAATTTTGGTAAAGCGCAATATGTATAATTGACGCAATAACCGTTTCCCTACGTCCTTCTTTTGCTAATACAGATTTAATAAAAATGTATACTTCAAAAATGTTAAACGATACACAAACCCACAGCATATTAATAAAAAAGTCATTAGAATATCGCAATAAAAACAATAAAAAACAACAAAAAATAAATAAATAAATAAATAAAAAAAAAAAAAAAAGAATTTTTTTTTTCTAAAAACAAACACATGTACACACATACGCAATAAAAAGGGAGCAAACAAACTATGAAAGCATTGCGTTAAGCTGCACCCGCGCTTCATCCACATTTCCGTCAACAACATTAAGGACCGCCTTCACTAACTCCATACCAACAGCCGGGAACTCTGCCAAAAGCAACTCCGCAGTGTCCTGTTTTTGTGGTTGCTCCTTCCGTTGGCTGTCTAAATGTGAGTTCTCCTTTGTGCGCAGAGATCCCCCTTGCGAGCTACAGCCTTTTCTTTCCTGCTCCGCGGAATTAACGGCGTCCGCAACGCGGCCAAACAAAAAGCGGGCCTCAAACTGTTTGCGCCCGATATCTGACACGCGCCGAACGTACTCCTCGCAGGAGAGCTGCCCGGCTTTAAGCAGCCGCTCAAGCAGCTCCAGCGTGTCGTCCGACGCGTGTATTTTTCCCAGTAGCTCAAGGGCGCGCGCCTGCAGATCATCCACCGGCACAATGCACTTGGAATGAACAGCCATTGTGTCTGGAAGTTGCTTGAGTGTTTCAATAAGTTTATTAAACTTCTCAGACGAAGGCAAATGTCGTAGCAATTCTTTTTTTTTTTCTTCAAGCAATGACTTAAATTCACGCATTTTTCCGCCATGTTGATTGAGAAGAGAAAGATGGGATAAGGCCTTCTCGCGTGTATCCAGATACCCTCCAGCTTTATGAAGCAAATGCAACATTAGCATCTCTGCCGCCTGCTGTTCAAGAGCATCTCTCTCTTTAGTCAACACTGTCGACGTGTTGTTTGAGCTCGAGGAAGCAGCAAAACCATCATTAGTACTTGCGACACTATTCAAAGCCTCAGAAGCGGGTACTAAAGGAAACTCCGACTCAAATTCCTCTGTGAGGGCTATTAAAACTTCCAGCAGTGTGTAAGGAGGTTGTGTGCCCTTCAAAAGAGATAGTTTGGCAAGTTGCACAATTCCGTTTGAGGCCACAACCCGCGACGGTTGGCGAATAAACCACGTTACAATACCAGCATAGCTGTAGCCGTCTGCCTTAACACTGCATGTTGGGGGAACAGAAGGAAACAAATAAGGAAAAAAGAACTCCACGCACAAAGGATGCGGTGCCGCTTCAACTTTCGGCTTTGCAAGAGTGCCGCCTTTAAAAGGAGCGACAAACAAGCTGCACTCAAGAAAAAGACATGTTTGAGAGCCAATTGAACGATATGAGCTGCGGATGGAGCCAAAGTTGTCCATGTAAGCAATAAACTCTGCAATGTACTTGTTGATCGCCAAAGCAGCGGCAGAATTGTAGTACTCCCGAAGTGTTTTAACATCGATATTTTTCCGCAGCTCAAACACACTTTTTCCCATCACACAAACGCCACTTTTTCTCCAAAAGTACAAAAAAAATTTTTTTTTTTTAAAGTGAAAAAAAACAACAAAAAAAAAATAAATAAATTAAACAACAAATTACCTTTTTTTTTTTTTTTGCTTTCCTTTCTTTTCCTAATTTTAACTCGCTTTACAAATAAAAAAACAAATAAAATAGAAACAATAAACCAAAAACATTCTATTAGCTTTTATTAATATTGCTAGTTCATTCCTCATTTTAACTCAATTTAAAAACACACACACAGACACACACACACACAAAAAAAAAAAAAAAAAAAAAAAAAAAAAAAAAAAAAAAAAAAAAAAAAAAAAAAAAAAAAAAGAAAAAAAAGAAAAAAAAAGAAGGAAAAATACAAGATTTATGATTTTATTTACATCATAAATGTGTGAGAAAAAATACATACATACATATATATATATACATATATATATATATATATTATATAGTTCGCAACCATACATATATCCTCTTGTTTATTTCCCACTATTTCTTTCTGCCGCATAAAATCAGTTAATGAACAAAGACACGTTTCCAACGCGTTCTTTACACATACATTATTATTATATATACACATACATAAAAAGAACAAAAAAACATATATATATATATATATATATATATATATATATGCACTGCCTTTTTCATACCAAATACACAATGAAGACATTAATTTTAAATAAAAAAATAAATAAATAAGTAAAAATAAAAAGCTCCATAGTATTCAGAGTCACACACACACACACACACACAGTAGAAAAGAAAAAAAAAATCCAACAATAAAATGATGTTCGTTTGTTTTTTTATTTATAATAATTCTTTTTCCTTTTCTCTATGTGTAAAAGAAAAAAGATATAGAGTACTCCCAAACATCGTTGATTTTCTTTTTTATCCTTTCCGCCACTCCCACACACTTTTTTTTTTTTCTCTTAATTCATTAAAATACGAACCGCCTAATTCCACATTCATTACCCATCACCTCCTTTTTAATAACATCCCTCCTTCCCCCACAAAAAGAAAAAAAAAAATAAATAAATAAATAAATAAATAACACATATATATATATATATATATATATTGCAAAACTCAAAAAAAACACGCACATAAATACACTTCTACAAGAACAAAAACAAAATAACACAAGATATATATATATACATATGCATATACACACATATATACAAACAAGTATTTTTTTTTTTTAATAATAATAGAAACCTTCTTTAAAACAACCAAACAAAATACATACATATAAAGCGGCAACCACACTAACAAAAACTAAAACATAAACTAATCTAACAACAAATAAATGCCCTTTTTTGTTTTTATTCATTTTTGCCGTTTTAATAACAATAAAACCCACTATTATTAGTTATTATTTGTATTATATATATTAATATTATATACTTTTACTTTTTTTTTTCTTTTTTGTGGTTGTATTTCTTCACATTGTTTCACTACATTTTTGTATACAATATTATATAACTAAGCAAAACATGAGCGTTAAATAATATCAACAAAATACACACACACACACACATATATATATATATATATATATATCTATATATATATATATACAAATTTAATTATAATAAAAAATAAAAATAAAAATTGAATCTGCAAAACAAATAAGTCTCCTCTCTTCCTTCCACCTTATTATCGTAATAATAAAACAAAAATAAAAAAAGAACTGCAACAACTAGCAAAGTAATTCACAAAATAATAAAAAAGGTAAGAATTTTTTTTTTTTTTTTTGTACTACACATATAAAATATTTAATTTTAAAAAATTAATAATAATAACAATAATAATATGGAATATTAATTACTCTTTTAATTTATTTTATCAATATTATATTTATTTTTTTTTTTTTTTTTTTTTTTTTGGTAAAAAGCATTTGGTAAATGCAAAAAAAAAAAAAAAAAAAAAAAAAAAAAAAAA
>JAWVMR010001550.1:0-22461 GCA_036321205.1 Trypanosoma caninum | reverse complement strand
TTTTTTTTTTTTTTTTTTTTATTTAAAAAAAAAAAAAAAAAAAAAAAAAAAAAAAAAAAAAAAAAAAAAAAAAAAAGTAAATAACAATAAAACTAAGAAGTATATAAAATAAATACACACAGAAACACGTACGCACATACAAATATAATTTGTTAGTATAACAACGTTTTTTCCCTCTTTTTAAAATCTGTTCTCAATTATTTAGTTCTTGTTATTTTATTGGTGCAAATAAATACAAATACAAATATATTTATTTTCTATCTCTCTCTCTCTCTCTTTTTTTTTTTTTTTTTTTTTTTTTGTTGTTGTTGTTATCGCTAATCGTATTGCTGGACTAAATATTGCTTTTTTTTTTTTTTTTTCCCCCCCCCTTCTGTCAGTAGTTATGCATACAAACATACAACTACAAATATATATAAATATAAATATAAATATACAGATATATATATATATATATATATTTACAATTACATTTATATATGAGTGTATGTAACAACAATCCACCTCCTCCCTCCCCTTCCCTCCAAATATATATATATATAAGGCCTTTTTTTAAAACAAACAAATATAAAAATATATATATATATATATTTTACTTATTAGTTTATATGCAACATTTTTTTTTATTTTATTTTATTAACTTATTTTTTTTTTTTTTTTTTTTTTCAATTTTTCATTTTATTTTATTTTATTTTTTTATTAATTTAAATATATATACGCAAAATCAAAATTATAAAATAAAAAAAAAAAAGAAAAAAGCAGAAGGAAAACAGGAAGATAAAAGAATCAATAAAAAAAAAAAAAAAAGAATTTTCCATTAAAACATTGTTTTTATAATTTGAGGTTTTTAGTTTTACATTTTTTTTTCTTTTGTTTTTGCTATTTATTATTCTTATTTGTTTATTTTTATTGTCTCCAGAGTAAATTTAAAACAAAAATAATTTTGGGAATAAAAAAAAAAAAAAAAAAAAAAAAAAAAATTTTTTTTTTTTTTTTTTAAAAAAAAAAAAAAAAAAAAAAAAAAAAAAAATAAATAAATAAATAAATAAATAAAAAAAGCAAACAAAAGCAACAACAAAAAGCAAAAATAAAAAAAAACAAACCAAAAAAAGGTCAACTCGTTTATTTCACTTGTTTTTGATTTCCACAAAAACCACTTAGTGCCACTCCACTTCCCAGAACAACGTCCCAGTTATCAAATAAAACTTTTGCAAAAATAACAGTTATTGGACCCAAAAAAATTCCATTAAATCCGTAAGTCACATAACCCAAAACAACTGCAGTACAGGTAACAAATGCGGGCAGTTGTTCACTGTCAGCGCCGGGGCAACCCCCTATCGGTTGTCCTTGCGGAAATGACAACACCCACTCATCTGTGAACAACGCCATCAAAGCAAAGAAGAAACTCAACAGTCGCAAATCAAAAATGGCCCCAATAAAACCGTGTGTGCTTACAGCGTAATAAAGAATGTACAAAAAAGCAAACACAACTGGAGAGAACCACTTTGGAACGATTGGCAAGAATGCAGCAAGAGCTGACAACACACCACAAATAAAAGAAAGAGGCAAAGACCATATTTTAAAAATACAAAATGTTATGGTGAAATGAAACCACGTGAGGTAAAAAAACGACTGCAAAAGAGTTGACAGGGACACAACAATATCATGCTCAATAATTTTAGCATGATATTCACCTTCACGTGGATGAAATACCCTCAGCATCTTTGCAAGCACATAATAGGGGACTGTGTGTTCCAGCTGAAGAAGGTAGCGAAGTGTGCAAGCAAATAATATAAATGCGTAAATTGTGTCAAAAAGTTCAATCATGTTTGATCCAAGCACAAGCAAGACATGTGTTAAAAATGTAGCAAAAGGTACCCAACGATTCATCAATATTTCTCCCAAACCAATCCAATTAACTTTACTTAATGATTCTTTTTGATGAAAAAACAAACCATAAGCTTCTTTGCTTTTGTTTATTAAATAATTAATTGTAATTTTTGATGGAGTTTGCGCAAACATAGGGCCAACAGCAGTGTGGATAACATTAGCCAATTCCGTTGCGTTTGTCTGGTTAAGAGTCTGTGCAAGCTCTTTCAAAACCATCTGCTGAAACTTTTCAACAAGAATGTTTGGAATAACCGAAGAAGAAAAGGAGTTACCAGACATATTCGGTTCCAAAGATATATCAGTACAGTTTATGTTTTCAATTGCATTACAACTAACTTTATTAGCCCATTGCTGTTGCACAGTCATCACTACGGATGTTGTACGCTTTACGGCATCACTGATAAAAAGAATATCCAATGCCAGATTATATGACAATGCCACAACAAAAAAAAATACAACAGCAAATCTCCATATACGCCACATGCTTGAGAAAAACGTCTCCACTGAAAGAAATAAAATGCTCATAACAAATAAAGCAAAAAGAAAAATATGCAACCACAAAAAGAAAAATACGCCAACTGTCAAATGAGCAATTCCAGTAAAAAAAAATATCGCTAAAAGTTTTTTTACTAAAGGCTCAGTTGATGATTGAACATACTGCCTTCCGTTTCCTTCAGACTGTTTCCTACGTGCTTCGCAGACATTAGTAGCAAAAGTATTTTTAAACATACATGGTGCTTTCAGCAAAACCTTATTAAGGCCTAAAAACATGGCCCCCCACGACAACGCAAAGGAAAAAAAAAAACGCAGTGATAGTAGTGAACCAATAAGACCGTAAAAAACAGAATCTGCAGCCCAAGCTTGCTGTGTAGCAGACATTTGCTCAATGCACATTTTCTTTGCTGATGTAGCACCAAATATTCCTTCCCGGCTCTTGTGGTGCAAAACGAGTGATAAAAGAATAGCAAACCCAACACTGCCAACATACGGATAACACAAACAATACAAGGCGTAGACCAGCGCAGCTACAAAAACAAACATAAAACCACTAGTTGTTCCAATAAGAACTTGACACCAGATACGCCCATATAAACCAACAGCAAGCTGTTCTTCAAGATTCCGTCTGTAATTGGCGTTATTGTCGCCCAATGTATTTGGTGAAATTAGCGACGTGGCCCTGGTGGAACGATTTTTTGCAAAATTTACATTCACAATCGGTTTGTTGAGTCTCATGAGTTAACAGCAATAAAACCCACCCACCCAGAAAAACAAAAAACAACAACAACAACACACAACACGCAAAAAAACTAGAGCCTTTCTATATAACCCCCCCCTTTTTTTTTAGTTATATAACACACAAACAGCTTGATCAAAAAAAAAAAAAAAAAAAAAAAAAAAAAAAAAAAAAAAAAAAAAAAAAAAAAAAAAAAAAAAAAAAAAAAAAGGATAATAACAACAAAAAAAATACTTTACACTTGTGTATCTTATTTTTTAATTTTATTGTGTTTTTTAACACCCACACGTCAACACAGTAAGCCTACTCATCATTGTAATCCTCAAAATTTTCATCATCGTCTTGGCAATCTGCTTTAACATTTTTGTACGCCTCCATCACAGGCTTACCAACATTATAGACAAACGTAAAAAGAAACAGACCAGCACCCAAAAAACTGAAAATGGCACCGCCAAAAGAACCACTAAAAAAAACTTCGCTACAGCGGTCACACTGCAACACAAGATCTGAACCGCACTTCTCTATGCACCAATGGCATTTTTCTCTACTACCGGCAAAAGACAACCTTGGCAGTCGCAACACAATTGAAGGTTTGGCAAAACCACACAATACAAACGAACGGTGCATTAAGATATAAAAAAAGCAAAAAAAAAAAAAAAAAAAAAAAAAAAAAAAAAAAAAAAAAAAAAAAAAAAAAAAAAAAAAAAAAAAAAAAACACGGAAAACACAAAAAGACAAAAATTTTAACAAACTTGTAGACTAAAACGCACAAAAAAAAAAAAAAATAAACTGCCTAAAAAAAAAAACACACATTAAACACAAATGCAAAAAACAACACAAATGCAACAACATACACACACAAAAAAAAAAAAAAAAATAATTAAAAATAAAAATAGAAACAACAACAACAACAACAAAAAAAAAAACACGTGTCTCTAACCGGAGGGCGAGTAAGCAGAGCAGACAAAAAGAAGCAAGCTAACAATAACCATAAACGTTGAATAACAACCGCTACATATATACCCAATAACATCTTGCAGTCTTCTCCTTTTTCTCTGGAAAACACCTAATATGAAAACGGGGGACGTTACGTGTGTCAATCAATATGTTCGCTATGCCAGCAGAAATGGTGGTCCTCTGTGACCTGCATGGTCTCACGCAGGCACTGCAACTGCCTCAGCTGCTGCTTGCTAAGCACGCCCTCCGCAAAAAAAGCTCTTGCCGCAGCCAAGTTCCGCCGCAGGTGCTCCTCTGACCCACTGCGCACCAGCACGCAGAAGCCTTGAGCCAAGCCCCACATAAGCAGCACGTCGTGTGTGCTGTAGCCGGGAAAAACGTCCTTCACAGTCGCGGTCAGAAGAGGGTGCTCAATGAGCCTCGTGTCGCACTGCCCCAGTGGGGAGTATTGCTGCAGAACTACGCCGCGTTTGCGGCAAAAGTCGCAAACTTCCTTCTGCACACACAGTGGATGCAGCTCGATCTGGTTAATCGCAGGCCTGCTCCGATTACTTTCGTCAAACAAACAAGTTTCTTCCACAACGTCGCCGGCCAACGAAGAAAAGTGCCGCGGAGCAAAGTTGGAGACGCCCAAGTGGCGCACGACACCCTCCGCCTGCAGTGCCCTCATCACCTCCCAGCAGCGGCGTCGTGCTGCCTTGTGTCCTTCGCTCTCCTCCGGCTTCAAGCCGCCGCAACCGGGCCAGTGAATCAGCACGCAGTCCGCATACGCAATGCGCAACTTTTGCACACTCTCACGGATACTATTTTCCACAAGCTCTGCAGAGACCATCGCTTTTGGGGCAATTTTTACCACAACAAATAGATCCTCTCGTGCCACACCGCTTTCGCTAATCGCGACGCCAACATCCTCCTCATTGCGGTAACCGGCAGCGGTGTCAATCAGGCGAAAGCCCAGCCGCAGGGCCGCCAAAACGGCGCGCCGACAGTCATCGCCGCGAAGCTCATACGTACCAATACCAATGTGAGGCACCCGCAGACCGCCGGGAGACACCAAACACGGAACGGAATCAGAGGCATTATCGGAATGCATTTCCCACAATATTCGTTTCCTTGGGTGTTTCCGTACAAACAAACGGCCACCTTCTACTTTCTAATTCACACACTGTCTAAATGCACTTAAGTCATTTACATTGGAGGCCCCCCCCCCCCCCCACAACCAACAGAACATGTTCAACATACATACACACAAAAAAAAAAAAAAAGAAAAAAAAAAAAACACTGGCAAGACCTTATGATGCTAATCCACAGAACACCAGGCATTATTCTTTTTACAGAAACACGCACCCAAATAAGCTACATAATAAAAATCTCCGTCGGCACCTGTTAAAGTGAGCTACACAGCATTGCAGCCAACCTACCATATTCAATAAACAGATAAAGGTACGGAAAAGACAAAGGTACCACCACCCATGTCTTCAGCCAGGTCTCTTCTCGGCAGACACTAGTATGGGCATCAAGCCACAAAAGTACACAGCGCTCCTGACGTTCTGGCCTTTCTTACGGCGATGCACCGATCCACCAGCGGCGAAGAAGAAAAAAACGAAAAACCAAAAACATAATATTTATAGAATGATAAAGATAAATAAATAAAAAAAAAAAAAAAAACAACAGACAGAATAGCTAAATAAAACACACACACACACACTTTAGCGGTGATTAAAAGACCAACCGCATGCTCAAACAGCGGCCCAAGAAGCGCCATCGCCTAGTCCCTTATTCAGCATCAGCAGCGTCCTTCTCAAGGGGACGGATGTCTTCGCGTTGTTTGTTTGTAAACAGCACCTCAATTTCCTCCAGTGTTAGCTCTTTTGTTTCCACAACAAAAAACTGAATGAAAATGGCCGCACAGGTGATACACACGCAGATTACGCTGAACGTGCCACCCGTATGAATGGATCCCATCAACATCGGAAATAGCTGCGAGACAAGTGCGTTGGAAGCCCAGTTGCACATGGTCGCAACAGACGCCGCTGGGGTGCGGAGGTTGTTCGGGAAGATTTCGCCCATGACCACCCACGGCATCGCCCCAAGGCCCGGGGCAAAAAAGACAAGATACACACCCAGCAGCGCGAGGAACGTCCACCCGCCTGCTGCGTACGACACTTCTTTTCCAAGCAGAAACCCAACGACGGTCATCGCCAATGTAACAGCAAGGCACCCAAACACGCTAATCTGCAGCAGGCGCCGGCGCCCCCAGCGATCCACAGTAAATACGGTGACAAAGGTGACAATTGCGTTTATGCCGGCAAGGGGGATGGACAGGATCACCGGCGTCTTGGCGTCCTTAAAACCCGCGTCATGCAGGATCACCGCGCTGTAGTACATGATCGTGTTGATGCCGGAGAACTGCTGCAGGACGTGGAGCATGCATCCAATAACAAGACGCCGCCGAACCTCCCTCTTTAACAGCCCACCATAGTTCATGACAACAGGCGCGCTGTTTTGTTCACTGCCAAGAGTAGAAAGGTTTATCCCAAGTTGTTCCGCGGAACTCACAGCACCCTTCACGTCACCCTTCGCAAGCAGCCACCGTGGGCTCTCCGGTAGAAAAAAGATGAGACCGATAAGCTGGACAATCGCCGGCACAGCGCCAAGGCCAAGGGCCAAGCGCCAGCCAATGTTGTTTGCCGTAAACTGCACAAAAAGCGCAGTCACAACAGATGCAATTAGCTGCGCTGCCGTAAGACAAACGTTGTTGAGCACGATGGCGGCACCGCGCGACTCGGCCGCCGTCACCTCCGCAAGGTAAACGGGAACAGTGACAGAGCACATGCCTATGCCGAGCCCAACAACAGCGCGCCCAACCAGCACCAAGTCCGCGGTGTGTGCTACGGCCATGACAACTGACCCAAGGATGAACATTATGTCAGCAATTGCAATGCATGTGCGACGGCCCCAAAGCTTTGCAAATAAGCCAGGTATAAACGCGCCGACAAAGGCCCCAGCAATGGCAATGCTCACAATGAGGCCCGCCTTCCACGAGTGCTCTGAGAAGCCAAAGTGTTCCTTCATCTGGAAAAGAGCGCCGTTTATAACACTCGTGTCGTAGCCAAAAAGAAAGCCACCAAGAGCGGCAAACACCATGATGTTCCACTGCATCTCAAAAACACACTTGTTAGTACCAGTTTTACTCTGTAATCGTCGTTTTCCTGATGTTTTTTTTACCAAAGCCAAAGTTTGTTAGTTGTGTTCCACCTATTATCTAATGTAAGTCACCCTTTTTTCTTACACACACAAAAAAAAAAAAAAATAAAAAAAGAAATTGGAAACAACAACAACAACAACAAAAAAAAACACGTGTGTTTAACCGGAGGGCGAGTAAGCAGAGCAGACAGAAAGAAGCAAGCTAACAATAATTATAAACGTTGAATAACATTTTTATAAAAAAAAGTTTTTTTCTTTTTTCTTTTTTGCATTACTTACTAGATACTGGTAAATGTCATGTATTATAAACGTCTCTTATAAAAGAAATTTTCTTTGTAAACAAACGTAAAAATATACATTTTTGCCAGCTGACCCGCATTTTTTTTGATACAATGTGACAGACTTTATATTCTAGTAATGAACAAGTTGATATTTGTTGTTTCATTTTTTTCGTACCACATAGAAAAAAAAAATTTTATTTGTCGCGTAGAAATATATATACATATAGATATGAAAATCACAAATTTAACAAAAACGCTTTAAGTTTGTATATGTGGTGAGATGTATGACGTTAAAAAAAAAAAAAAGATACGTGTAATAAATTTCTAAAGTGATCTAAAAAAAGCAGAGTTTTTAAAAATAATTTTTTTTTTTTTTTTTTTTTTTTTTTTTTTTTTTTGGGTGGTTTGTCTTCTTTTTTGTAATAAAGATATATATATATATATATTTATATTTATATAATGTGGTTTATACAACGCTGTATCATCCCTGAGAATCCAAAAAAAAAAAAAAAAAAAACAACAGGAATACCCTACACCCCAAAACAACAATAATAAGATTATAACCTCTCACCACACACACAGACACACACAGACAGACAAAAAAGCAAAAATAAAATAAAAATAAAAACATTTACTAGGGGGTTGCAAAAAGTATCTTTTGTACCTCGGGAAGCTCTGTAGTGTTATGGGAAAAATGCGTTTCATTCCCAAATAGCGCCTGTGGTATCAATACAGGACTACTCCAAGGCATACATTCCCGCGCAACTGGAGGCTTCTCAAGCATATTACCGGCTCGCATATTTTTTATCGTGATGTTAGACGACGGAGCAGGCAACATAACCCTGTTATGATACATTAGTCGCTCCAGAGGACTTTGGCGCAGCGTCACCGGAGAAAGGACATTTATACCTACCGTATGCTTCTCATCTTTTTCGTGTGTTTTTTCCCTGTAATTCCTCGGTGTGCAAGAAGAGACAGAAAGACGTCTGGCAGCGTTGCAAGTTCCCAACCCATTATTTATATGTGAATATCGACGTGAGGCATTCAAACTTTCCTGATGCGATTTTAAACAAGCGGAATAATGAAGGGGACTTGGAGTAACACTGAACGAAAATGACCACGCACCACATTTTTTTCCAGAACATGAAAAACTTGCGTCCAACCAGTTGGCGCCGCGTGTAACACGTGGGGAGCCACTTGCTATCGTAACTACAGGGTGCTTGGAGGTGTTATTAGTTACTGGTCGAAAGGTAAGCTTGGTGGTGTCTACAGACCTGCAGCAACGCAAGCAACAGGGGAATGTCACTTCAACGTTTTCGCTCTGCAAACCATATTTCTGCCAAATAGGCTCAAAAAACACGTGCTTTAACGCTTCATGTGCTGTTAACCGTTCACGTGGATCGAGAGCAAGAAACCCCTTTAAAAGATCAAGAAATTCCGGAGATGTTGCCGAAAGGGTGTCAAACAGTGTCGCCTCGCTAACTTTAGCAGGATAACAGTGAAAATTCGTTCCCAGTTTAGCGTATATCTGGTGAAGAATCTGCAGATCAGTTGAACCTCTAAAAGCAACAAAGCCAGTAAATAATTCAAACATTGTGCAACCCAAAGCCCACATGTCGCAAGGAAAAAAGTCTTCTGTGCGGCCCATTAACTGCTCTGGCGCCTTGTAGTACAACGTACCACGTGTGCTACCTACACGAGCGGTCTCGTGAGCAAAGTGGGCGGCGCTAAAATCACCCAATGCGGCCTTTACTTGTCTTTCCTCAATCGGAAAAATACTTTGAAGTTGCCTGTTAAAGCCATCGCCTGCTATATTACAGTTTGTGTTATTACATCTAGTCAAACACTCTTTTACTACATTATCTACTCGTCTAAGAAGAATATTACTTGGCTTAATGTCGCGGTGTACAATACCTTGTTTATGAAGATGGGCAATAGCGGAAAGAATGCTGTAAAGAAGTGGTCGCGCAATATCTTCGCTCCTAAAAGCCGTTTGTACGGCCCGAATTTCTCTACCAACATCACTGTCCATAAGTTCCATAGCAAGAAACGTTACTCTAGTTGATGTCGTGTAGCTACCCAAAAATTTAACAGTATGAGGATGCGGGTTAAAAGACTGTAAAATTATGCACTCACAAGACAAGGGCAAAGGCATTCCAGCAAAAAAATTTTGTATGTTATTTTTTAAATCATCTTCAGCATTATCGGCTTCCTTTTCCACATTTTGCTTATGGCTGTAGTCATCAACCTTACATGCACTCCCATTAGCACTGCTATGGTTACTATTCCAACCATTTTTCTCGCTCTTGTTGTCGCCCCACAAATTACTCCGTAGATCCGTGTTGTCGCTAGTTACTGAAGATATTGTTGTTACAATTTCTGAATTGACAAAAGTTGAAGTGCAGTCAACCATAAAGCTATCTTCTTCCATTTTTTCTTCTTCACTGGCTCGCTTTTGACAACCGTAATATTCCATGTCTCTTAGTTCACACAACAATGAGGGTCGTCCACCACATTCCTCCATATTTTTTGTAAACAAGCGCTTTACTGCCACAAGCTCACGTGTCCTAAAGTGTTGTCCAAGAAATACGGCCCCACTGCTCCCAGATCCAAGCTTTACCTTGCACATCTCAAAACAAAAGCCCTCATTTTCTTGCAAGTCACGTGGTGGTAGAAAAGACATTTTTGCACACAACCATACACATACACAAAAAAATAGTTTTTTTATGTTTTTTCTTTTCCACTTTACCAAAAGTCAACCGCAACGTACTTGCAATAACCAAAGCCAAATAATAATAATAATAATAAAAAAAACATATATACATATATACACGCCAACAAGATCATAACGCATACACACCGACACACAAAAGATAAATAAACATAAATAAAATGTATAATGGTGATGCCATTTCAAAAAAAAATATATATATATATTTTAAAGTATATTACATATATATATATATTTTTTTTTTTATTGGTATTTTTAAAATTAATAAACGTACATATAGCTTACGGCAAACACGTTTAGAAGTCGTTGCTGGCACCTTCAACAACAGGTCTCGGCGATAGGATATCAGCAGAATCGTCATCCATCTCACTTAACAACAGTTCCTTACAACGCCACAAATTTCGCGTCTGGCGTCTCGATAACAACACGTCCATAAAAATAGCGTAACTCTTTTTTGTTGTGCAGTTGGCGGCGATGGATGCCAAAACTTCTTCCCACAAAAAATGTGCCAAGACACTTTTTACACTACGCCTCTTCTTTTCTATTCTCTTAAGCCCTAGTTGAGCCTCTTCATCCAAAAACAACCGACAAACCAAGCGACGCAACACCACACTGACAACGTCATCGTTGACCATCGTCCAGAGTGCCAACAGCCTGCTGCGAGACGGCAGGAGCACCTCAACAGACGACGCAAAAGCGGCAGCGCCAACTTCCCGCGCGTGTTGACGCAACAGGGCTCGCACTGCGGCAGGGCGGGCCGGCGACTCCAGCGGCAGAGCGACGCGCGTGGAGTGGCTGTCGGCCAGCAGTCGCACCATGTCCAGCACCCACCGCGCCGTGACGCTGTCGCCGCCAAAAAGCTCCTTGACGAGTTGCTGCACGCAAGCAAAGTGGAGGCCGCAGTCGAGGGCGGCGACGCAGACAGGGACGCAGTGCGCAGGGGTCACAGCGCCGCCACGCCCGGCAACACGCAGCAGCTCGAGCGCCCTGCGACCGGCCCACGTCGCTGCGTGGCCCCCATGCATCGCGCGACACATGACAGTCACCGCATGTTCCAGCATAAGCGGCTTTCTCGCAAAAAGTGATGCAAGAACGGGACTGTCAATGCAAAGATGGTTCCAGATCAGCTGTGCCGCCTCCTCGTTGCGGCCAACTCTGCGCAATCGTCGCAACAGTGGAATGCAGCAGCGACAAAAAAAACTATTTGCACGAATACTGCGGAACGTCAGCGCTGATACACAAAAAACCATAAGTGGTGATAAACTTAGCCGACGCAAAAGGCGTGGATGACGCAGCAGTGCCGAGCCCCACATTTGGCGCAAAGAGGACGTTGGTGAGTCAAGTTGCTCAATAATAAACCGCCTCAGCAAAAGTTGATCCCTAGTTAAATAATGAAGTGGTTTTTTGCTGCGACGGTTGGATAACTTAAATTCCGCATCAGGGCCGCAAATAACATCAACAAGAGTCTCCACCTTGCAAGCCTGTTGAATAAAATGTGAATAGGAAAGCATAAGACCTTTAAGTCCCATAAAAATATCGCTTGAAAAAAGAGGTCGTTTCCTATAAAGACGTCGAATATCACTTCGAGGCATTAAAAGAATTTCTACAGGAGTGCGCTGCGTAGGGTAAACAAAACCCGTGACAAATGTCTGACCCACAAAATGCTGCAACATACTTTCATCGTACGCGGGACTTGTCTCAATGACATTCCTAAAGTCGTCTTGTAAAATAAAGGGAATATAATTAGAAATTGGTGAGCGCAAAAAAGTCGGTGCCACCACCGCCGCATTAATCCATGAAAGTTTTTCGTATAATGGCACCACAGCCTCATTTTGCAAGACAAGCTCGTGAACAGCCCTTACAAACAGGTCCCTAGTGCGTTCAACGCCGAGAAAAGTGAGAAAACGGTAGCCGTACTCGACTGTGTTTCCTACAGCTTTCCCTTCAAATTCTGCACTTACCTTGCACAAGTGTTGATGTAACGCCAATTTCTGTTCCACCAACGACTGGTGAAAAACTGACACAACACACCGCAGCGTCTCCACGTCTTTAACAATTCCTAAAGTCTTCAAGGCCTTGTGAAGCCGCGCCGCCGCCCGAACGCGTGCCCGGACGGTCACCATTTTTCCCCCTTTTCGTTTTCCTCCCTTCCCGGCTAAAGGCTGCCACAAGCGCATCAGACTAAACGCCGTCGTTACTTTACCCGATTCGAGCAAAATGCCGACGCACTGCGCAGCAAGTAAAAACGGAAGCCGCTGCATCGGCGTTTCGTCGCGGCGCGGCTCAACAGGGGCGGCGGCTCCGGAGAAGTTGAGCACCGCAAGCGCCCCGCGCCACGTGTCGCTGACGCCGCAAAGGACATTTGTTGAGGCGCCAACACCCTCGCGTTCTGCCGGTGCAATGCGTGCGGCAACGACCGAAGCGGAAAAAGACGGAACAAATTGTCTTTGTGCCCGTGTTGCCCCGCGGGCGCAAACATTTTGAATTGCCTTTACCCAGCTCATTGCCGTAGTTGTTGTATCAGAATAAGTACACACAAACACACAAATAAACAAAAACAAATAAACCAAACAAACGGTTTTTTCTCTCTTAATAGATTTAGCTTTCACCTTTTTTTTTTTTTTTTTTTTTTGCCGCGTTTGTTTTTTACTTACCCTTTAGTAAAACAAACCCGTTTATGGCCAAGTTTTTTGATATTTGCTTCTCTGTTGCATGAACAAATCATAACAAAAACAACAAAACAATAAATAGTAATAATAAAGCACAAGCCTTAAACCAACAAGATGCTTATTATATATACGTATATGATTATGCAAGCATATAAATTAAAAAAAAAAAAAAAAGCCTTCTTCCCCATAAACAAATAGAGACGTAAGTTAAACCAGATCACAAACACACAGAAAAAAAAATATCTATATACATGGCATTAAGCAATTTTATCTTCAGCATATTTGTTACATTCTTCATACACACAAACACACACTCATCACCTCCTTATATATACCTTTATGCTTTTTTTTTTAGTCCACTTTCTCCTACGCAAAAAAAAAAAAAAAAAAAAATTAACACTATAAAGGTGTGACTTGTTATTTAAATTCAGTAATACATCATCACTTTCACTCTTCACATCGCACCTACTTTTGCAGAAATATGCTGACAATTAGTTAAACAATCTTTTTTTTTTTTTTTTTTGTTACACATGAAGCCTTTTCGGTTTTTCCCTTTCCCACTGTGACAACTAAATTGTTAAATAAAAAAAAAAAAAAGATTATTATTATTGTTATTTTAATTAATTAATTCATTTAAAAAAATTTTTTTTCACCTTTTTTTTCTTTTTTTGCCTTTTTAAATTATTTTACACCGCAAAATAAAACTAAAACAAAAGGCTCAACTATAAAAAAAAAAAAAAAAAAAAAGAACAAAGCAAACAAAACATTTTTTTTTTTTTTTTTTTATCAATTAACTTTAAAGTAAAGCAAAAGAAAATAATAAGCAAGTAAATCACAGTAACCTGTAATAATAGCAATAGTAATAATTTCAACTTTTTTTCCTCCTCCTATTCAGCATCAGTCCACATCAAACAACAACAAACAAGAGGCAATAGAACTAAACAATATAATAATAATTATAAAGACTCAACCATAATAAAAAAAAAAAAAAAACAAGAAAAAAAACAAGAAAAAAAAGAAAAAAAAATAATAACTATATATGTATATATACATATATATATATATGTGTGTGTGTTTGTGTATATATATACTACTTTCCTCCTTTTCACATTGGTCTTAAGGAAGTGATCTGGTTCGGTGTTCTCTCAGTGTATCATTCTTATTAAGGCATCTTAATGGATTAATAAGCTCTGTAGTAATTTTATTCCCCTTGGTGATTAATCTAATTAATAACTTTGAAGTCACCATATCTTTGGGCGTATTTGGTGAGTTTACATATGATTTATCCTCAGTTTTTTGTGGTTTAGCATATTCTTCATAACCATTAGGATCAGTATATACCTCTTCTATTGAGAGCGTCTTATCATTTGTTTCCCCCTCTGCTCCCAAAGAAAAAGAGTCATCTAACCTCGCAACTTGCTTTTGATCAGAAGTACCAGAAAAAGTAAAAATTTTGACATCTAAAGACTTTTCTCCCTCTTGGTGAGATATACGCTTAGAAGAACAATCCTCTGTATTTTTTGTTCCATATGATGATTCACAATTGGTTTCTAAAAGCAAATTTTGCGCACTATCGCTGCTTACAATTCCCCACAAACCAGCAGGTAAAACTATTTCTGGTGTTGTGACCATTTTTCTGCAATAGGTATTTTTATCACCATAATTGGCATAATTTGCATCATCGTAGTAAATATATCCGTAATCGTGATAATCATTACTGTCCGCAACAATATAGTATTCATAACCATCATCTTCACATCTAACGTCATTTGCACTGTCACAATGACAATCAACATCCTTTTCTTCAATATGACCAATACAGACATCGTTGTTGAAAGTACTGCCTACAGTTGCAGTAGCAAAAAAAGCTGATACATCATCGTTCTGTGGACAAGAATCATGCAAACCTATTTCTTTACTTTGATTTCCATAAGTAGTGGCCTGTAACTCAACCGGGTAAGGCATGCAAGTAGTATTCTCCATGTTTCCAATGTACATTGCTGTGGCATCATAGTGCCCAGAGCTTTCATTCACGCAGGTGAACTCTCTTGTCACCTCAAGCTCTCTCTTTTCTGCCAACATCATGTTTGGTGTTATGGCAACATTGTATCCATCAGTTGGATTTGCAACAGAAAAATCACCTTGATTTATATTACAACAATCATTATCAAAAACAGAGCCAAACGCCAATTTACAAGACCCCGTTGTTAAAAATATAATCTCACTCGAGCTTTCCCGGGTTAATGATTCGTCCTTATGTGTTGCATGCACCATCTCTTGGGTGTTTTGAAAAGTTGCAAAGCGAAAAGAACCGTTTGAAACAAAATTCTCAAAAAGCTCGCCATCTTCCGTCTGTTCAACAAAATTATTCTCAGCACACGTAGTCTCCTGACCGCTGTGTAACAATTGTTGCTGCTGTTGCCGCTGGTACTGTATTTTTTCGTTATTATACTCATTTTCAAATTGTAGGTTTTGTGCTTGCTCTGCTTCCATCTGCGTTTCCGACAACAAAAAGTGAGGCTCTTGCGATAAAGAATTGTATAAATACCAATACGGTGGAATAACAGATACGGGAGCTTCATTAGCGCGAGAGGAGCTGGGCAATTGAGCCTTTGGAGGCTCTTCGTCAATTACACGATGAACATATGCCAGAAGCCAATTTGGCAAAACATTGCTGAACACGCGCGCCGCACGATTACACCAGTTTGGAACATGTAACTTTTGCACCGTACTCAGCAGATAACAAAAGCGCTCTGCAAAGTGGTTACAGTTGTGTTTAAGAAGGTGATAATCACAGCTCTGCCACTCGATCTCAAGTTCATGAAGTATGGAGTCAACCTGCTCTGGACTGTGTGTGGTAACACCAAGAAAGATTTTACGGTAAAAAGTACCGGCAGCCTCCCCTGGCATTACATAAAAGATACCAGTTGTGTTTGAACAGTCGACAGCCTCACCGTAGCCCCACTCCAGGCCGTAAATAACAACCCCGGTGTGGTAAACACCCAATCCCAGCCATTTTAGCTTGCTGTTAATATCCAGCAGACTGTACACGTTCAAGTACACCTCAACTTGCTGAGCACCCTTCCTTAATGGCTTGGGGGAGGCACTTCGCCGCAGTTTGTTCTCTTCTCTTTCAACACTTTTAGAGCGCTTTGATGACACAATACTCTCATCACATTGACAACAAAAAAAAACCATTTTCCTTCCACACCCACCTCTATGATCCTTTTTTTCTTTTCCCCTTACAAATATTAGTAAAAAATAAGTATATATAAATATAAATATATAAAGTAAAAGTTTTTTTTTTTTCTCCTCTAAAAAAAAAAAAAAAAAAAATACTAGCAATAGTAATAATAATAGTTATATATAGTTATATATATATATATATATATATATATATATATATATATATTGCCTTTTTTGTATTATTATAATTAGGTTTTTATCGCTATTTATATGTATATAAATAACAATTAATATGTTTGCTTTTATATACCTCTAGTTGCCCCTTTTTGTTCCCTTTTCTATTGTTCACCCACCCCTCACCCCCTCTATTTTTTTCTTTAAACAAACCTAAACAAACGAAAAAAGAACAACAACACCAAAAAACAAAGAAAAAAAAAATAATAAAAAAAAAAAAAAACAGTAGCATAAAGGCGGCTAGCAATGCAGTGCAAAAAGAAAAAAAAAACAATAAAATAGGTAAACAAATAAAATTATTCTTTAAAAATCACACTATCACGTAATAACGATAAAAAAAAAAAAAAAAGCACACACATACTTAAAAACAAAGACAAAAAAAAAAAAAAAACAATAAAATATCGTATTTCTCCCAAATTTATATATCTTTATATATATATATATATATATATATATTCTTGCTTTCCTTTTAAATGATTTACTTTAGTGAATGGTCTCATGTAATAGACGCGGATCTACAAATAACCGTCGGTTTGTCAGTCATTTGCGCCATCTTCTTTTTAAGTGATAATACCTCCTCCTTAAGTCGAGAAATCACGGTGTTATACATACGCCTTTCACAATCAAAAATACTATTGCAACGCTCGCAAATAGACCAGTTTTGATACTCCCGAGCCTCGCTATTTGCTGACATACTTTCCAACTCATCCTGAAAATGAGGTTTCTTTAAGAATGCTCGCGTACTTTTCTTTGTTCTTTCAGATGCAAAGCTCTCGTTAAAACCATTCTCATCCAAAGGCGACTCACACGACATAGTGCGTGCTCCCTTCAGTGCCGGTCGTTTCCTCTGCTGGCAGGTGGAAAGCCGCGGTGGCTTGCCAAGTGAATATTGCGGGCGAGGGCTGTTGCCGCGTTCTGCCGTACACGACTGCAGTGCGTTGGCCTTGTTGTCATAGTCCCCACCGCCCGCAGACGACTTCAGTCGTTGCTCGCCCTCACACACCTCACTCCCCGCGTTTATGAGGCCCATGAACGAGAAGAGGTGCGGGTGACCCCCGCCGCTGTCACAACTCGATAAGCGCGACAGTCGCCGCAAAGTACTTCGGTCGCCACACTTGTCGCTAGTAGCAGGCCCAACGCTCGCACTTCTTTTGACACCACCCCGCGCACCGCAAGCTTCTTTGACGCAGGAAAGGCCGTAGCGCTTTCCCACTCGCCGCCCTTCTTTTTCTTGTTGCGCTGATGGCAAAGGCGTAACGCCAAAAAACCTCCCCAGTGGTACCTTATGTCCTACCCGCACCGTCGCCACCGCAAAGAGCTCCCTTGAGGTATTAGCAATCCATGATGCGTTTTTGGTTGTAGAGGCAGCTGCACCACCTTTTACAAAAAAAAACATCACACGATAAAGTCTTGAAATATCATTTGCCTCTTTTACTGAAAGCAAGTCAATATCAAATGGTCCAACCTCTCGCTCCAGAACATTATCAAACACAATAGGAAACTCATATAAAAATAGTCTTTTTCTTGCAAAAAAGCTTTCGCGAACACTTGTTATAGTCCTGCTCCCCCTAGGTAAAAGACGATAATCGCTGTCCAGCATCCTCCCATCCTCCTCCAGCTTAACAATAAGAGGCACCTTTGCGTCGCTCTCAACGCAGATGCTAAAAGGACCCTCCTTTAAAAGAGCATAGGCGTCCGCAGACCCACTGAGCAAAACCATTGGGCAGCGGCTACCGTCCTGGAGGAAGTGGATCCTACACTTTGTCCCAACGTTGTTGATGCAACTCACAACAACTTTACTGTCGCCCCCACAAACGTCATTCCTGACGGTTGCACCCTCTGCTTGGTCATCAGCACCTCGTTGCTCGCTGTTCATTACAAGAAGAAAATAAATAAATAAATAAATAATAATCGTAGAAAATTTAATATATTAAAATAACAACAACAACAAAAAAATTTCAAAACAAAATACGAATATATATATATATATATATATATAGCCTAAACTACGCCCCTGTTATATTATTACTAGTACTATTTTAGATCTTCTATGTATGCGCAGCACCAAAAGAAAAAAAAAAAAACAAACAAGTAATAACTATTTATACTTAAAAAGTCATAAATGCAACAACAAGAACTAAACAAGGCAAAACATAAATAAAGTTATAGTATAAATTTAATAAATAAATAAATAAATAAATAAATAAATATGTAAAAAAATAGCAGCGAGAATAACTAATTCATATGGTTATTTTTTCTTACCAACTATCTAAAGTCCACGTCAAACTCGCACAAACATAACGCCCAGTCACAGGGCTTGTTAAACAATAAAACAAAAACGGCTCTGACTATTTTTTTCAATTCTTCCTCAACGTACATTTTTTTATTCTTCCCATGGCCCACCGCATTCACCAAAAACTTCTTTTTCTCCCTCGCTCAATATACATGTATATCTATATATATATTTGTATATTGAGTATGTCTAAAAACAACAATGACAACAACTAATAAAAACAACAACAACTACCAAAAAAAAAAAAAAAACACCCCAGAATACACAGCTTAACATGCACATTAAACAAATTCTAACGCTTGTCACACGTCTCCGGTTACCCCCCCCCCTCTTCCAAAACACACACACACACAAATGAAAACAACAACAACAACAACAGTGAAATATAAAAATAATTTAACACACACACAAAAAAATACTAAAACAACTTGAGTAATAAATAATAGCAACATCGGCACGCACATGCAGCCAAACAAAAAATAAAAAAAAAAAAAAAAAAAGGCACTACACAATTTAAATATTTAGTTGTGTACATGATTATAAATTTCACGTAGCGCGCAAACAGTATTTATTCCCACTTACTCTCCATGAACCACCAGTTTATTTCCCCCTGTTTTTTTTTTACTTTCAGTGGTATTGCCCTCTGCACACACACGCACAAATATATATATATATATATATATATATATGTATGCATATAACCCAATACACACAGCTATTCGCCTTTACTTTTTCCAAATCACTTTTTTTTTTTTTTTTCAAGTGCTCCCCCCACCAATATATATATATATATTTGTGAGGTATTTTTGTTATTAGGCTAATTTTAGAGTTTTTCGCAATATTTTGCCCCATAAACACCTCAAGTTTTTCTTCTTTCATTCGTTCTACTTCGTTTTCTCTTTTAATTAATTATTTTAATATTTTCTTTTCTTTCTTCACTTCCATCTCTTTTTTTTTTTTTTCTTTTTCTTTTTGACGTTATTATTCTAAATAAATAAATATATTTATTTATTTATTAAATATTTGTGCGTGTAAAAACCCAAAATATTTTAGTATTAGTATTTAATAACATTTCTAATGTGTGTATTTTAGCGCCCTATTTTTTTTTTCTTTGCTGTT
Organism: Trypanosoma caninum; assembly: GCA_036321205.1. Taxonomy (NCBI): domain Eukaryota; phylum Euglenozoa; class Kinetoplastea; order Trypanosomatida; family Trypanosomatidae; genus Trypanosoma; species Trypanosoma caninum. The sequence continues at coordinate 2,660 of JAWVMR010001550.1, read as the reverse complement.
GTTGTTGTTGTTGTTGTTGTGGGAAAAGAAAAAGAAAATAAAAAGTCTGCTTTTACAAACACCGAAATCATGTAGAATAAATCGTTTAAACACGAGACAAGCAAACACAACACGTGCAATTGGTTTTCTGTTTTAAATAGACACTCAACCACCACAACTTTACACAAATCGCACATACACAAAATAAAGACAAAAACAACAACAATTCATCTCCCTTCGTCCTCCTCCTCCTCCTCACCCCCAACGCACAAGAAACAAAAAACACCTACACACACAAATTATTATTACTTTTAAATAATGAAAAACACATAACAAAAAATCATAAAAATTAAGTTAAAAACAAAAAAACAAAAACAAAAACTCTTCCACATTTTTGCGCCCCGATGTATCAACTTTTTTCACTTTTTTCCCTTAAGCGACGAGTTGAGTGACTTTGAAAGGTCCTCTTCATCGCGCAGCATGGAGGTGATACTGTTAAGCAGCTCAAGTATGGCGTCAACGTCTTGTTTCTGCCGCAGCAAAAGTGTGCGCACACGGTTCACATATTCGTCAACTGATTCTGATTCCTCAAATGCCTGAATAACGCGAATCTCATCTTTTATGCTTGTCATTTTGCTATCAATGTGTCTGCGATGAAAAGCAACAAGTTTCTCCTCCGCCTTGGCTATCTCCTCCAAGACATACGCGTGGACCTTCCGCACGTGTTTCTCCCCTCCCCGCGCCAGTGGCCCTTGCGCTGACAGGCTGGCGCAATCGTCATCATCATCATCATCCTCATCGCTCATGTTTTCTAGAACTGCAATGTGATTCTGCAAAATAGTTACAAGTTTGGGATCCTTCACTAACTCTTCCACCTTCGGTCGACGTCCTTTTCCACTACCACCACCAGGGGCTTTGTTATTCACACGTTGTTGCTGCTGCTTTTGCGGCGTTTTGACAACGCCATTGTTGCCATCATCATCCACATTCTTTTCGGCGTCTGGCAACGCAAAGTTTTCCACCCACTCCGGGCGCGCTTTTGCGGGTTGTTGTGCCTCAAATGGACGTCCCTTCTTCACAACACGACGATCCGCCTTCTCCACCTTCTCCACCGGAACAGCCTTTCCTTCACCTGGGAGGTCTTTCACGCGTTGCGTATAACGAAGGGTGTTGAGTGTATTAACGCAGTGTGCAGATGTTGGCGAAATAGTCGCAATCATCGTCGTACGACTGTTACCAACAAACGAATCGCGCAGAACCTCAGTCAAAATGGAGCCTCGAAAAGGAACGTGTGACTTGCCCATTCCAAGTGCCCGTATGCACTCCTTTAGTGCAAGAAGAGACTTGTTAATTTCCGCACCCTCCATTCGCGTCTTACGATCACAGTCAAATGTGTCGGCGCCACGTTCGTTTCCTGCAAGATCAATAAATGATATTCGCCCAATTGTTTTTCCGCGATTGTTGCCCTCCTCTCGCACCTCTAACTGTAAAACAGCATGAGAACGACTACTCTCGCTATTGGCACTAGTCTGTCCGGCTGCACGATATGTGCTCCCGCGTGAAATGATGTCAAACAACCCCTGAATATCTGTCACTTTGTGTTCACTTAAGCCGCAAATATTTATTACCTTGTCCCCATCTTCACGTGCGACTAGACGTTCCTTGTTATTAAGTAAATCAAATATTTTACGCCCATATATCTCATAAAACGATATATACACCTCAGCCTTTAGCGGATCAGCACGCGAAAAAATATCTTTTGCAGCTATAGCATACAAGCCAGCCTCCTGATTGTTTCCCAGCATTGTGTGTGTCTTGCCGCTTCCTGTTTGGCCGTACGCAAAACAAGTTGCATTTCCATAGTTAAAAAGTGTATCAATAAGCTTTGAGCAGCAGCGTTGATATACCAGAGCATTGTTAGAGTTCTCGTCCAAAACTTCGTCATAAGTAAATTGGTGCCGCTCAGTGTAAGGTGTTAAATCATACTTTACTTTAGGTTCATTTACCACCAGATGTGGTGATTGCGTGGCAACAATGTCCTTGTCGGCACCAACAATAGGGCGTTTTCGCACGGCGACACATATGCGGCTGCTACTGCTCATCTCCCAAAAAGTTTTTTTTTTTTTTTTTTTATTACGGTTCTTTGTTTAAATTACTTGCGGCTCTGGGTAATTATAGATAAATAGGTAGAAAGCTATATAGATATATCTATATCTATAAACTGTTTACTTTTAGTTTTTGGAGGTAATAAAATGTAGGCCTTACCTTTTTTTTTTTATTATTCTTTTGGGTTTCGTTTTAAATTTAGTTTTTTCCCTACACAATAATTGTTTATTTTTAGTTAATCAAAAAAACAAAAACAAAAACAAAAACACCTTCTAGGTAAATTTAACAAAACAAAAACGGCAACAAAATAGAAATCAAATTGATATTATTCTTATCATCACAAATACGTGTCTTCTACCATTTTAGTTTCCTACTTTTTATAACACCTGTATACGCGTAATTTCTTTATATATATATATATATTTCGCTTTTTTTTACCGCTCCACCTTTTTTTATTCTATAAATAAGTAAATAAGGCTAATGATTACAACAGTAATAAACAAACAATTGAAAAAAACAAAAAAACAAAAAAAAACAAAAAAAAAAAAAAAAAACAAAGAAAAAAAACATTCGTA
>JAWVMR010001491.1:7348-20613 GCA_036321205.1 Trypanosoma caninum | reverse complement strand
TTTTTTTTTTTTTTTAAAAAATTTTTTTTTTTTTTTTTTTTTTTTTTTTTTGAGAGTGAGTATATGTCTTTTCTTATGATTCTTTTGCGTTCATTTATATATATATATGTGTGTGTGTGTATGTATACTTGTTTTTGGTTTATTATTATTATTATTTTTTTTTATCAGAACAACTTTGCACGACAACAAACAGAAAGCATTTTTTTTGTTTTTTTGTTTTTTTTTTTTAATTAAAGAAAAAAAAATATAACAAAAAGGAATTGGGATATTTACCATGGCACTTGTACAGACGCACCGTTTTAATTGGATGGGTTACGAAGGTACCGAGTCAGAGGCCCTTAACTTAGCGCTATTGCGCTCCAGTGATGCGGGCAACTTGCGCTACAGCGACTACCAACAGCGGCAACAAGTAGTGAAAGAGATTGAACTGCGGCTGAAACTAATTAAGCGTGATCTTGACTTGCTGCCTCAGGAGGACATTTTATGTGATTTGCCGGACGCAAAGGGGAAACGTAGCCCTTCACCCAAAAACGATGTATACGCCGAAAATATTTTGGCATTGTTTGAGAACAGACGAAAGGAACTGCAGCGTTTAAATGTCTTTTATGGCATTTCTACAGAAGCAAAGAAGTTTAACATTTTTAATGAACCATCTAATGATGAATTTAACGCGGCCTATGGTAAATTTACCGTTGCTACGCGGTCGCTTCTTCAGAGGTATGGCGCCGTGTTTGTTTCTTATATTGATGGCACCGAGTTTACGCAACTTTGCAAGCTGGCCGCCCACAACCAGGAGCGACGCGCAGCGCTTGAGGGGGTGCTGGCGACTATGGGCGTTACACTCCCTCCCGAGAGCGCTTTTGACGTAAAGCCTGTTAAGCTTGCAATCGAACGACGCAACACGCTGCGGATGAAAATTGACACCTTGCGGGCGCTGCGTGACCCGACGTACGCTGAGAACTATGTGCGCAAGGAGGAACTTCAGGGGAAAAACGCACCTGTTGGCGACAGCGAGGAGGCGCTTGTGAAGAAGTTGGCCGCCGCGCAGAAGAAACTGCACGCCCTGCGGTCCACCTACAACGCGCAGGCCTACACTGTTTCGCAGCAGATCTTAAAAGCCACAACAGTTCGTCCGGCGGTGGGTTGAGAACATAAAATTAGAAAAAAAAAGAAAAGAAAAAAATAATAATAATAATAATAATAATAAAGTAACATGGGCGTTGACAAACGTGATGAGACGTTTATTATTATCATTATTATTATTATTATTATTATTTTGGTAGCGTCAGTGAAAGACATTTTTACAATTATTTTTCTTTCTTTCTTTTTTTTTTTTTTAAGTCTTATTAGACTAAAGTAAGGGGTTTCCTTTGTTTTTTTTTTTTTTTTTTTTTTTTTTTTTTTTTTTTTTTTTTTGGTATCTTTTTGAAATGGTTATGTGAGGCTTTGGAGATGAAAGAGAAATGGAAGTTGTCGTAAGCTAAAAGTAAAATACAATTTTTAATATAAAAATCTTGAAACAGTAGATGGCACATTTAACAAAAAAAAAAAAAAGCTATATACATATATGATAAATAAACAAATAAAAAATGAGAAATGGAAAGAAAGATGAATAAACAAAAGAAAAAAGTAAAACGTTTTATATGTGTTGGGCATTACTATATAATGTATAAATTTTTTTTGTGTGTTAAAAAAAAAAAAAAAAAAAAAGGAAGAATAAAATCAGGTATATTACAATGTTTAAAAAAAAAATATATATATATATATAATACGAAGCAGAGCAAGAAAAAAAAAAAAAAAAAAAAAACGGTGGTGGCAGCATGATGTCTTAATAGAAAGAGAAACTCAAAAAAATAAAAAATAAAAAAAAAAAGGAAAAAACGTTTTAATGTCGTTTTTTTTTTTTTTTTTTTTTTGTTGTTGTTGTTGTTGTTGTGGAGAAGGGTGATGCATTTTTTGTTATTGCTGTTCTTGTTTAAATATAAAGAATAAGATAGAATAGTGATACCACGTATGCCATACTGACAATACACGCAAATATATATATGAGTATGCATGTAGTTAGAGAAATGGGGTCAAATGGGAGAACAGAGTATTGTGAAGAAGTGACTTTAAATTGTTTTTTGCTTTGTATTTTTACCATTTTGGCTTTAAAAAAATAATAATAAACCAAAAAGAAATATACGTTTATATAAATTTATCTGCGTATATATTTGTGTTTATGCATGAGCTTTCTCCATTCTTTTGTTGTTGTTTTTTTTTTTTTTTTTTTTTTTTTTTTTTTTTTTTTTTTTTTTTTTTTTTTTTTTTTTTTTTTTTTTTTTTGCAAACGTTGCCGACATTCTTTTTTTCAATATCTGCTATTTTAAAATTATTATTATTTTTTTTTTTTTTTTTTGTGTGTGTGTGTAGTGGGTGAAGTTTTTTATGTTTTTGCTCTTTTTGTTCATATCTACATTACATAACACATGTGATTTTAACTGTTTTATTTCATTTTTTTTTTGTTTCTTTATTTTTTTATTTTTTTTTTTTTTTTGTTCTCATTATTCCAATTAACAAAAGAAAAAAAAAAATAGGAAGGGGGGGAGTGGTGGAAGAATTTAGTGAATGGGTTGACAACACATTAGAACATATTTGCATGCTTTGTTTTGTTTCTTTTCTCCTTCTTTGTTAGACCTTTTTTTTTTTTTTTTTTTTTGGTAGGGGGGGGGTATTGGGAGCAAAGGAGTTTTGCAGTCGTTTTTTTTTTTTTTTTTTTTTTTTTTTTCTTGTGATTTTGTGTGGCGCCTGAAATGTTAAAACCGACAACTGTCAAACCGCCGCAGCGGCAGTTTTCTTCTTTAAATGTGGAACGTTGTCTTTATTGCAAACAACAGGGATGTAAAGGTGTTAACACCTCTTTGGCGGAGTCATGTAATCAGAATGGGAAAATTGGCGGAAAGCACGTGCAAGAACTAAAAGGTGTAATGGAGGAAAATTTACGGACGCAAATACGTGTATTGGAGCGTGAAGTTCAACTGCTCCGCGCTGAATTATGCAATCGATCACCAGCGTCTCTTAACATTTGCAGTAAGAAGGATGTGTCTACATCAACATCTGATGTGCAGAGGTGTGGTGAGTTCCAGTTGTCTAATTTGTCGTTGCCTAATCATTTTGTCGTTTCCCCAGTGCCTACTGTTAGCGTGCCATACCAGTTATTGTCTGCAGATGCAGAAGAAGAAAAAGAAAAAGAACATAAATGGGAGTCTCATGTCAATAGCGACAATTTTCAGAACCGAGTAGATGGTTTGGTGCCTTTTGCTACTTACCCGTCGTATGCTAGCTCTCCACAAGAAAGATTAGGGACAGAACATCTTGAAAAACACGAGAACATTGTGCAAAAGTTGACTGCTCAAAACGCGGAGTTACGCAGTAAACTTGCTGAGATGAAAAGTGTTCTGGAACAACGCGATGCGCTTCTTTTGTCAACATCCTCAGAAAAGCTTACTTTGGGCTTAAAAGCAAACTCTGTTAATACGCTGAAATCTACGCCTTTTTCAGCGGAGGAACAAAAAGCAACTTTAACAACACACTTGTTACAGGCGCAAGAGGAGGTGGTACATCTTCGTGAGGAATCGCAACAGCTTAAAAACACGCTGAGAGTTTGTGAAGAACAGTTAAAAAGTAGCACGGATGATATAAACAGCCTTCGATCTCAAATCCAGCAACTGACATTTATGACTAAAAAAAAAAATTTTGCAGTTCAGCAAACAACAACACCCTCTCAGGTAACAAGTAATGCTAATGTCGCCCAATTACAAACTATGACAATGGTTGAGCATGTAGGCGGCCAGGCGGAAAAGCCTTCAACCAGTAATTTATCAAGTGCCGTTGATGCGCAGACACAGACAGCAACAACAACAACAACAACAACAACAACAACAACGGGCGACGAATTGACATCGATTATGGCAGAATTGCGCAATCTTCGTGAGCGGTTGGTGTCATCAGAGCGCAAAGTTTGTGCCTGGGAAACATGGTACTTGCAGAAGTTTCATAAAGCACCACCAAATACATCTCAGTCACAAACAGAACATTTATTTGGTGTTTGTGATAAAAAAAGAGGCGCCCCTGTGAGGGAGGGTGCATCTCAGTATGTAAATAAAGCAGTTGTGCAACCACCACCACCACAAAAACAACAAGGACAACGGCAAAAACAATTAGTGAAGACTCCAACTGCTTATGTAAACCCGTGTGGCTTTTTTCCATCTTTAAACGAGAGCGCGACAGATGCTTTAGCAGTTGATACCTACGCGTTCATGGCACGGGAAGCCGCCTTGCGTGGAGTAACGGAACAACAACGAGCTGATCTTATGGCGGTACTTTTAGCTGAGGAATGGTCAATATAGAGCAATGAAATAGAAGAAAAAAAGAAAAAGTGTTTTTTTTTTTTTTTTAAGCGGGGGGGGGTTGTTTATTTACGTTGCTGTTTTGTAATGTTAGAAAAGTTGCTATTACTGTTGTTATGATTTTTTTAAGTATATATCTTTGTTGTTGCTTGTTTGTTTTTTGCTGTTGACATTTTTGTATTTATTGATTTAGAATTATATATATATATATATTTGCTGGCTGGTGCTGATGGTCCGTGTTTTTATATTATAAAAAAAAAGACCATTATATACGCTTTTGTACCACATGTCAAAAACACCTTTGGCATCTAGCGAGTGCACGTTTGATGAAGATACTGAGTGTATTTTAGATTCTTCTTTTATTCCTGTCATTGACGCTGAAAAATTAGTTTGTTACGGTACGCGAAATAATGCAACGACAGCAGAACGTTTACTGACCCCCATAATAACTGAGGCTGCTACAGACATAATGACAATGGGAAATGCTGTTCGTATTCCATGTGCTTTGCGATCAGCTGCGCGCCGCACAATGCTTGACATTCTCTGTCAGCTGCAGGATCCGCCTTTAAAAGCTGAAGGTAATGAATTGGCAACACATATATCTTTAGATAACATAGAGACAGAAAATAGGGAAATTAAAAACGAAACTATATTGAAGGAAAATGTTACTTCTTTAAGCAGTTTGTGTTTATCAAACAAAAACACTTCCCATGCAGACGTTAGCCGGAGCCTTAGACATCTTTTGCCATCTAGAAGGAAGAGTTGTGACGAAGGCTTTAAACAACAGCAACACTTTGACGGAGAGTGTCTGGAGGAAGACAGTATCTCGGATGCAGATGATGAAAGAAACGATAGTAACATTGAGGAAATAATTTATACATCACCGGCTAACAATAACTCTTTCTCTCAAAGTCATTTAATGGCTTTTGCTGGGGAAGAAAAAAAGGAGAAAAGTGGAAAAGACATGCACCAACGCACCTGGATGAGGCTATTTGACCGTGATGATCAGTTTGGCATAAAGGAGCATCTTTTATATAATAGAAACGCGACTATGTTTTCAAAATCAAAACCTGGTTCCTTAGGTCAAATATCTACTTTGCGAGCTCGTCAAAGTGATGGTTTTATGCGAGGGTCTTGTACAGGTCACGAAGATGATATGCAGCGAAAAACATTTAGCCACACATCGCTTGCTACTTTGCTAGAAGATGCGGAGGCACTAGCTGACGCGGAACGTTTACAGTCAGACAGAGCCGCGTCATCTGTTCGGGGGAGTGGCGAGAAGCGACTCCGTTCTACTGACGTTCTTGCTGCTGATGAGGAGGAGGATACGCATTTGTTGTCCCGTCAGTTCCTTACAAAATCGTTTTTTAATGCCAAACAGCAGGCAACCGAAATTGGCACGTCTATGTTGACCGCCTTTGCTGCGTTGCATGGCGTGGGAAGGAAAAGTGGCGGTCGTGCCAGAACAAGTACGACGCTGAAACAGCTGTCTGACAACGTCACATCGGCACGTGTCATTGCGTACATTACGCGCTCGTTTGAGAACTGGAGACTTGACGCTGCTGCCATACCTTCTGCCGACGCGGAGGAGGCCAGCGAGCGTGACGCAACATGTCCCTGCTCTAGTTTACTTGAAACAAGCGGTGTACAGCTCAAACTGCTTGTGGAAAAAGTAGAAAATGCATTTTCTCTCTATTTTTTGCGCTGCAATGTTGTTTGGGCACATGCAGATGTTTCTAACGAACTTTTCTGCGGTGCTAATCCGACGGCCGCCGTAGTCTCTACCTCTACAGAATGTGCTGGAAAGCGTGATGCAGTTACGATGATGAAGCAGGACGATACAAGCCTTGATTCTTCTTGGACTGTCGTTTTGACAGCAGTCGCATTCCACTGTACGCCAATAATTGTTGGCGAACACGTGTATCTGGCAAAACCTTTTTTTTGTTATCCAGCAATTTTCACGATTGTTTCATCGTTAAACATAACGTCCGATGCATCACTGCAGCGGATGCGGCATTCCAATATCCGCCAACGTCGACCACGTGACGAGAACTTACAATCCACGCGAGAAGGACATCCCGCAGAGAGTCAAGATTGCTGCGGTGAAGGGATGTCAGTAACCGTGTCAACACCGGGCCACGTACCAAGAGCATCTGCTTTGCTGACTGCGGTGTCGCCATTCAAGGCATATGACCCATTTGTGAATCCACCGACCAATTTGCTTTGCGGGGGCGCCGCTAATGCCCGATTCACGACCACCGAGCCATCAATCGTGGCGTCACAGGGGCCCCAACGGCGGCGTGCGTCGGTTGCGGGGGCTCGCGGCCGGGTCTCCGCTCCGGCACCGTACGACGCGATGGGCGGGCACTTCCCCCGCGGCCCGGGCGACGAGTGGGATGTCCCGCTGGAGGTGCTGCTGGCGCTGTGCCCACCGCGGCGACGGGCGCACGCGCCACCACCAGTGGGCGCAGAGGCGGAAGTGGGAATGGAAGGAGGTGGCTTGGGCACTAAAAACGAAACGTCTTGTCTTTTGGAGAGAAGCCAATCCTCATCTATTTCTTCTATACCGTCTGGTGGTGATGAATAACTGCTTTTTTTTTTTTTTACAATGAACTTTGAACTTTTTAGCGAAAGTTTTTTGTTTTTTGTTTAGTTATTACTATTGCAGACGGACTTGGAAGTTATTTTGAAAGTGAAACAGTGAATATAAGGTTGTTATTATCATTATTATAATTATTATTATTGTGTTTGTTCAGTTGAGAAAAATTTTGTGATAGTTGCTTGGAGTTTTTTTTCTAGCTATTGTTACTTTTTGTTTGTTTGTTTGTTTGTTTGTTTGTTTTTTTAGTGGTGGAGGACATTTGTGCTGCTTAACAAAAAAAAATATATATATATAAATAATAATAATAATAACAACAAGAATAATAGTCTTAAATAGTAAACAGCGTTTATAGGGACACTTGTAAAATAACAGAATTGTTTTATATTTACTATTGAAATGGATGTGAGCAACATAGATGATGTGATACGTCTTTTGCCTCAGTATGACGCGTCAGGTTTTTTGCAAAAATGCACGCCTAGTAAACAATATCGAATTCTTGCAGGCATCTGTCGGAATGAAAACTATTTTTTGACTCCAGAGAAAAGTGGTGAACGCATGGAAAATAAGAAAAATTTGGATAACGTACCTGGGTTTCTTTTTTTACAGCAGTATAAGGGCATTCCTGATATTTGCTACTCCTCTAATCTTCTTGCTTTTATGAGTAGTTGTGGGCAGAAAACGGCACCGCTGAGCATGTTTAAAGCAGGAGAAGAAGAAAGAAAAAAGCGAAAAGAAGAAGAACAAAAGGCTGAGGAAAGGGAAAAAATGCTGCAGTTGGAGGCACAAAAACAGCAGGAAGAGGAACAAAAAGAGGAAAACATGACGACTAAGCAGGAACTGTGGTATGATGAAGAAGGAGGGTATTACTATGATAATAACGGTTACTATGATGAGGAGGGAAATTACTATTATTTTGATATGCAAGATGAGACGGAACAGGTATTGGAGAGCGAGCAAGATGTCAGAGCTGAAGAGAAAAAGGCACAAACAATATCAACGTGTAGCGAGGAGCAATTTGAGACAGCTGAGCAGGGAAATTTAGCTGATAACACGGATGCACCTCTTTTGAATTATACTCGTGTGCCTCCAAAGGAACGTCAGTGGGTTAACTCGCGTTTTTCCAGTGCCAACTTGCTTCAAAAAGTCTCATCAAAGCTTGAGCGTTCACTGCCACCTGTGGATGTTTTTTTGCGTGATGCCTGCGCGTGCGCTTCAATGCCGATAAGTTTGGCTGTTGACGTTTACAGTTCCGAGAAGGGTGGAGTTGAGGTCTTGTCTTCTAGCTGTATCCATGTTCTTGCAAGTATAAACTATCTACATATTGTGTATGTTCCGCTTACTGGCTTAGCTGAACAACGCCTGGGGGAGGTGGATGCAGAGGAGCTGTCAAAGATGTTACTTGACTGCCCCTCACAGGTTGATGTTCTGATGTCTATCCCACTTTTCAAGCTTGATGAAAACCATACTGCTTTTTGTGCAAGTCTTGGAAAGGGCCGAGTTCTTTTTGAATTTCATGTGACGCAAGAAGAAACTGAAAGTGAAGAGGATAATGGTTTGACGGTTTCAATGGTTTTTGGTGTTTCTTCGGATTCGACATTTTTGTCTGTTCCTTCTGTCTCGTGTCTTTTGCAGTGCTACGAGCAGCGTGTGCTGCACCATCTGATAAATAAAGGCTGCGTTTTTGACCCATCTTTTGCTGCGGCAGTGGAAAACACTATCAATTGTGGTTCTCACACAACAACTCCATCACTACCACTTTTCAGCTACTCAGCTTCTCTCATTGCATGTGATACAAATAACCGTGATGTTGAGCAAAATCTTATATATGATGAGGTGAATAACTCGTTGTTTCTCCAGGAGGAACACAAGGCAGCTGAGCTAGAGCGGTGTGTGCGTGGGGATGCATTTTATCTTATGCGCAACATGGAACCGCCACGGTGGCGTTTTTTTCGTGAGGCGCTTGAGGCGCTGCAGAAGACCGAGGCAGAGAGGCGTGCAGAGTTGTGCGCTGCTGCGATGTCACCATACAGCCCTGGCCCCAACCTGTCTTTTTACACCATCGCCTTTGTTCAGCTGCCGTTTTTGCACGCACACGAAATGGCGGTAAAGGGTATTTTTTTAGGTGAGCAACAACAGTGGGAGCACCTTATTTCTGACTTTACTAATGGTCACAAGATCACTGTAACCAAAGAGACGCGACGGCGACTGGCAGAGCAGTTTTCATTTGAGAGGCGCTTGCTGTTGCTGCAGTGTTCTGTTAACACTGAGCGTCTTGTTGAAAACGAGGCGGCGGCGCGTATGGCTGTCGAGCGAGACGAGGCGCAAATGCGCGTAGAATTTTCACTTGCAGGCCGATGGGGGCGGCTGCAGCCCGCTTTGTAAAAGGGCGTTTATTCTTGCCGCTGTTGACAAAATGCTTTTTTTTTTTTTTTTTTTTTTTTTTGTTTGCTGTGTGATACGTATAAATACATTTTTATGTATGCCATTGGATTGAGAGGAGAAGCAAAGCCAGAAGAAGAAAATAGGATGTGTCCAAATAAACGCCGGTGTGCAGTTGAGACATTTGTGAGGGGGTAAAATCAATGAAAATAGCGACAAAAGAGACCATGGACGTGTTTTTGTGCTACATTTATCGAAATTATACAAACTCTTTTTTTTTTTTTTTTTTGTTTTTGAGGTGGTATTGGTTAGGAGAAAAAACGTTAAAAAGAATGAATAATTTTTTGTTGTTGTTGTTGTGTGGGGCGGGAGGATGGGAAAAGTGCAATATATATATATATATATATATATATTATTTTTTGCTACGGTAACTTTTTACACAAAATAGAAAGGTAAATAAACGTATTATAACTATTACAACGATTAAAACGAAGCAGAAAAACAGTGTCACAACAAAATTGATCTGTATTAGCGTATTTCTTTAGTTATTAGTAAATGGCGAATGGTGTCACTTCAAACAGCATGCGGGTTAGCAGCAAACCGCCTGACTTGGGCGCGTTTCCTCTTGACCACTACCGCGAGTGTAAAAATCAAATTGAGGACTACTATGTATGTTTGAAGAAGAATGATTATACCACTCCTATGTGTCGCGATCAGGTGCGGAATTATCTGCAGTGTCGAATGGAGCGCGGACTGATGAAACCAGCTGACATTGATGGCTTTGGGATTCCAAAAACTGAGTTTGTGCCAACACGACAACATCGTATTGACCTAAAGCAGCAGTGGCTACGGCAGAAGATGAATCAAGTGACTGTTGTATGGGAAGAGAATTACAAACGTGATGATCTTCACCTGCCTGATGGATACGAGCGTGTGAAATCTGACCAAAAAGGCGTAATAGACATACAGACACAACAATAAAAATAAAAAAGGGACATTTGGGGATGAAAAAAAAGAAAAAAAAGAAAAAAACAATCAAGTTGATTTTATTTTTTTGTTTTGTTTTTTTTTTTTTTAATATGATGTTGGCTGTGTAAATTCTGATGCACGTATTTGTTTGCTTCAGGGGGGGGGGGGAAAAAAAAGGGGGGGCGAATAGATAGTGAGTGACGAAGGTTAGCGGTATGTTAAAGAAAACGGCATATACATATTCTGAATTTTGGGTTGTTTAAAATTTGATGTAGAAGAATTGTGGGTTTTATTTGTTTATATGCAAACTAGTATATATGTATTTGTATTTATATTTGTGGTGGTGCGAGATTTTTATTGCTGTTTTCGTTGATTAATATTATTGCCAACAAATTTTAGAATAAGTAGTTTGGGAAAAGAGCGTTTTAGCATCTCTGCCGTTTTTTCTTTTGTTTTGTTTCGCTTTATTTTTGTTGATATTTGATGGAAAAAGAAAAATGCCCTCTTGTTCTTGACAACGGCAGTGGATTTATCAAATGTGGTTATGCCGGCTCCAACTTCCCCGCTGCTTTTTTTCAAACCGCTCTTGGCCGCCCTGCTGTGCGCCCCAGGAAGCACTGCAATAACAAAAGCACCAGTAAGAGCGGTGGCAATGCGCATGCGGACCAATTGACTAGTGACATTTTGATTGGCGACAACTGTAGCAATGTGCGACACCTTCTTGACATGACATATCCAATACGCAATGGAATCATTCAAAACATGGATGACATGTGTCATTTATGGGACTATGCTTTTAACGAAGTGCTGCAGATTAGTTCATCTGAACACAGTTTGCTGCTTTCTGAGGTGCCGTTTTTTAGCAGTAAGCACCGTTGCAACTTGTATGAGGTTATGTTTGAAAGGTACAATTTTCCAGCAATTCAGTCAGCGGTGCAAGGAACTCTGTCACTTTTTTCCAACGGTCTGCAGACTGGTGTTGCGGTGGAAAGCGGGGAGGGTATTTCTCACTGCACGCCAGTTTTTGAAGGCTACGCTATTTCCAGAGCTAATCGCCGGGTAGATCTTGGTGGACGCAACATTACGGAGTTTCTTATTCGACTCATGCAGCGGCGCGGGTACAGCTTTAATCAGAGTAGTGACTTTGAAACAGTTCGACGAATGAAAGAACGTTTCTGTTATGCCGCGGTGGACATCAAGTTGGAGAAGCAGCTTGCTCTTGAGACGACAGTGCTGGAACAAAACTTTCTGCTTCCTGATGGCTCTTTATGCAACATTGGTCAGGAGCGATTTGAGGCTACAGAGGCTATTTTTCAGCCACATTTGATTGATATTGAATGCGATGGGCTTTCAACACAGGTGTGGAACTGCATACAGGCCGCTGAGATTGATCTGCGGAGTGAGCTTTACAGCCATGTTGTTCTATCAGGCGGTTCAACAATGTTTCCTGGACTCCCAAGCCGCATCGAAAAGGATATGCGCACAATGTTTCTTGACAAGACACTCAAAGGCGATCGCTCGCGCCTCGGGGGCTTCAAGCTCCGCATTGAGGACCCCCCGCGGCGGAAGCACATGGTGTTCCTTGGTGGCGCAACGCTGGCTGCGCTAACGGTGGATCAGCCGGAGATGTGGCTCACGCGTGGCGAGTGGCAGGAGGGTGGCGCATCTGCTGTGCGGGCGCGCTTTGGTGCATGAAAAGCAAAGGCGTTTGAACTTTTTTGTTTGCTAGAGCAGAAAACCGAACAGAAGCTCCGCCCCCTACCCCATCTTTAAAAAAAAAAAAAATGAAAGAAAGAAAGAAAAAAAAAAAAGCGTATATATATATATATATATATATCTCTGTTCATGTGGAAAAAATTGAATGAAAGCAGGCAGATGTTGTTTTAGCGTTTTATTCTTGTTGGTGCTGAGAGGGAAGGTGTACTTGTTAGAATGCGTAAAAAGTAAGAAGAAAACGATAATTGTAAGTGTCAGTTTTAGGCTATGCATACAAATATTCATATATATATATATAGTTATTGTAAAATATGGTTTTTTTGTGTTTTTGTTTACAATGTAAACAGTTGAATCCAAAGGGGAGTAGGGGGAAGTATTTTTTTAAGTATAAACGCATAATAATAAAGTAAGTAATATCTATATCTATATATAAACAACATGGTGAAAAAAAAGAGTGGGGCGACCCATGCCATAAAGAACATTTTGATGAAGGAAAAAAGTTTATCACAGAAGAAAAAGCGCGAGATGGATAGCTACCACGAAACTCCCGAGCCTGTTTTGTCTCAGGTTAAGGATGAGGCTGCTGTGCGCTTTCAACAAAGTCAACTTACTGTCGTTGCACCAATGCAAACAAATATGTTCCTTTCATACAACAAAAGCCTTGGGCCCCCTTTTCACATATGGCTAGATACAAACTTTATTAACTTCTCTATGCAAAACAAAATTGAGATCGTAGAGGGTCTGATGGACTGCATGCTTGCAAAAGTTATTCCATGTGTGTGCGATTGTGTAATGGCGGAACTAGAAAAGCTTGGAAAAAAGTTTCGTATTGCGCTGAAAATTGCACGTGATAAACGATTTCGTCGGCTTATGTGTGATGGCAAGTACGCCGATGATTGTGTTGTGCGCACGGTGGCAAAGCACCCTATTTATATTGTGGCGACATGTGACCAGGAGCTGAAGCGCCGGTTGCGCAAGATTCCAGGGGTGCCTATTATGTATATCTCCAAGCATCGATATACAATTGAGCGGCTTCCCGAGGTTTACGGGGCACCTGGTTAAAAACAAACTAAAAAAAAAAAAAAAAAAAGCTTTTTTTTTTTTGTTTTTGGTTTCTTTGCCTTTTTGCCTTTTTGTTTTTTTGTTCTTTTGCTTTTTTGCTATTGCTTTTTTTTTTTTTTTTTTTTTTTTTTTTTTTTTTTTTTTTTTTT
>JAWVMR010001490.1:0-16649 GCA_036321205.1 Trypanosoma caninum | reverse complement strand
AAGAATTATTTTTTCTTTTTTTTTTTATTTTTTTTTTTTTTTCTTTTCTATTTTTCCCCCATTTTTTTTTTTTTTTTCTTTTTTATATTCTCTTCCACCATTTTAAAACCTTGCTATTTATTTTCCTTTTACAAAAAAAAAAAAAAAAAAAAAGGCTGTAATACATATAGCCATTATAACAACAAAGAAAAGTAACAACAACAAGAGTAACACTCATAATAACGGTTTTCCAATAAAACAAAAAAAGGGGGAAATAGAAATGTGCTGAATCTAAAAAAAAAAAAAACTGCTGTCCACATATGAAATAAAGAAACGCATGTAAAGAGAAACACACAAATGACCAAAACCTATACAGTGGATAACAAAAAACGTGCAGGCGTAAGTAGTACGAAAATAAACAAACAAAGTTATACATAAACATATTTCTAACCAACCCGCGCCGATCCCTCAAAAAATAATAGGAATAATAATAATAATAATAATAATGTCCTTTTAGTTATTTCACTTAGTTATTTTTTCGTTTCTTTTTGTCTGTGCAAACTATTGCTGCTGCTAATTGTTTGCTTGCTTCTTTATTATCATACTTTAAAAAAAGATAATAATAGTAAAAATAACAGCTTAAAAAAAAAAAAAAAAAAAAGAAAAACATCAGCTTTTTTTCCCCTCTTTTTTTCTTCCATTGTTGTGCATCTGCGTGTGTGTGTGTGTGTGTGTGTGTGTCCTTTAATCGTAACTTACTTCTTCTGGTCCAACTTCTCTCTCCAGTCCTTTGGCGGATCGGCATCCTCGCTGGTGAGTGGGTTTTTCACGGTATCATACACCAACTGCACTGCCGTTTCTCGAAAGCTCGCCTCGTCATCCAGCGACTTGAACAAGATCTTCTGCTGAAGGGTTTGAAACATTGTCTGGTCATATAAGCTAACACAAAGAATAGAAATCCCTACAGAACCACCGCGACCGGCTACAAGAGACTGTAGAAGGTAAAACTCCTCCGTACGAGGAACAGAGTAGTTTATGACAAGATTAACATATGGAATAAGAGTTTTTCGGGCCAATTTTGCATAATCTTCATTTGTTACAAGAAGCCGCTCACGAATACCATTCTCATTTTCCTCCCCCTCCTTAAATGACTCCAGAACCTTCATGCGCTCCTCCCTTGAAAGGCCACGGTGAATAAATAGAGGTGTGACACCATTGAAAAACCGTGTTATCTTTGACGCCACTTTACTTAAATCCACCACACGTTTTTGATCACAAAACATGATGGCCTGCACACCCTGTAGCTCAGCAACTACTTTAGCAACCATTTCCAATTTGGAGCGTTCTTGAGAAGTATTAACGTAAAAGTGGCGAATATCCTGTTGTTTCTCAAAGCGAAAAAAAGAAATAATATTTTTTAATGAAGCCTCGGAAAGCTCGCGTAAAGTTTCCTTGTTTTTGATGTTGCACGCAGCTATAAGCTTTGCAGAACGTTGGTTGCTGTTCAATTCATTGATTGCATACTCCAAGCGATTCTTCTGCTCCTCCTCTCTTATCACACCAACACATGCAAGAATCATCTTTTTTGACTGCAGAACAGATTGGGAATCAGCACCATATACTTTCAACGCAAACTTTGGAACAGAAGGATCAACCCACTCAAAAAACTCGTTGTGCGTGTTGTTTTGTGCATGAATCTGCCTGAGACGCTCAGCCTTGTTGGCAAGCAAATACTTGATGCGCTGCGTAGGAACTTCACATATCACACAATGATCTTTTGAGTTATTGCTGGCGTCATTCTGACGTCTCGGCCTGCTCTCTGCCAAATCCTTTTGGTTGAGCGCCTTGTCGTGGCTATAGCGACACTTGTCACCGTACCTGCAGTGGCCATCTAAAAAATGGTCGCAGACGCGCTGGCGAGTGGTAAACTGGTGGTTATGTTGATGGTAGTCGTTGCCGTCAGTGACCATGCCGCCTCCACGACCCCCGCGACCGCCTCCGCGTCCACCGCGGCTGGAGCCCCGCAGGCTGCCGCGCAAAAAAGAAATGCCGCCACGACCCCCATCGTCAGCGCTGCGCAAGGGGTTCATGCTCGCCGCCTGTGGCTGCAGCTTCTTCTCGTGTGTCCCGCGATTCGTGATGGCTTCAATAATCTGTCTTCTCTGTTCAGCATCAGGAACGGCCTCCCGCAACTCCTCTTCGCTCAACTTGCGCAGATTGACAATGCGATCCAGCTTCATCTCCTTAAACTTCGGAATCAACTCCGACAATTTCAGGCGCATTAATAGCGAATCTACGGCACTGCTCATGACTGATGGTGTAATTAATTGTTTTTATTTATTTTATTTTTTTTTTTTATTTTATTTTTTATTTTTTTTTTTTTTTTTTTTTTTTTTTTTTTTTTTTTTTTTTTTTTTTTTTTTTTTTTTTTTTTTTTTTGAAAAAAAAAAAAAATCACTCTTTTATTTTTTTTTTTTTTTATTCCCTTCAAAAAATTTTTTTGTAAAGTGCAAATAAGAAATATATATATATATATATACAATATATAGATAACAATCCAGAAGCATATGCTTTTTAATACAAAACTGTAAATACAAAAGCATGTAACGTAAAACAGCCAGCCCAAAGTCCCGCAAAAAACCTAACAAACATACAATACACAAAAACGCAAAATTTCAATGAACCCCCAACCATGTCACTTACAAAATGCAACAATTCACAACTGTTTTCCCTTTACACTTTGTCGCCCAAGCTTCAAAAACCACTTGAGTTCGTCTACCTCAACACGAAAGCCAAACTTGCCAAAATCAGCCGCTTTTAGCTTCTCCTCAATGATGGGAAGAGGGGCATGAATTAGCTTCTGCAGGGCATCACGTGACCACCGCATAACGCTCTCACAAAGCTGCTCCTCTTCCGCCCGTTTATTTCTCAAAAAACTGTTTAAGTCGCGTTGATGTGTAAGCTGCTTTTTCTTATCATGTGCCCGAATAAACGAGGAAACAAGAAGCTGAATACAATCCTGCTCGATGGCAAGAATTGCGTTTGCCGTGTCCAGCATCGTCAATGTGGCAATCACAACCGCGCCACCAAACGCTAATTGGAGTGATTCTGGACGCTCTTTCATTACAGCCGCAACATAAGGAATAGATGGACGTAACATTCGCCGTGTGTTTCCGTCAGCCATAGAAAGTGTACTGAGAAGATCAAAGAGCACAAAAAGTGTTTCGTCCGGCAATTTCTGATGCTCCCAAAGAATAAGAACAGATAAACCAAAAACATCAAAGCGACACGCCAGCTCTCTGTTCTCCCCATGCATGCAACAACGGGCCAAAAATTGTAACACAGAGTAAACAACAGCACCATGGGGTGGAGAGTTCTCTAGTAAATCAATGCAAAGAGACATACATGTCTCAGTCAAAACAAGAACCTTACCAGTTGACTCCAAAAAATGTGTTGCGTTTTGCAGCTCCACCGCAAAATCCAGCAACGATATTCCAGATGAAAATGCCACAATGTGGTTTAGTATGGCTTCAATATCATTGATTCCAACATCCATTTTCGTTCTTTCTGTTTTTTTTTTTTTTTTCTTCCTTCTTTCAAAGACCGTAAAAACAAATGCAAGCAATAAATATGCATATAAGCAGTGTCACTAGTTTCATAAACAATAATAACAAAAGACGTTATTTTTTTTTTTTTGGTCTTACCAAGTGCAAACAACTGGGAAATAAAATAAAAAAGAAGGTGGGATAGTCATTACACATGAACAACCAGCCTTGTTTTTTTCTGTTTCTTCGCACCAACTTTTTTTTTCTTATTTTCATTTTCATTTTCATTTTTTTTTTTTTTTCTTTCTACATTGTTAATACATTTTTACATCACTTGCTTTGAGCAACAGTCCTCGGATATATGAATCACAATATCTTGTCGAACCTCCTTAGTAAGTTTTTCCGCCTCCCCAATCGCGTCCGCACTGCAGCGGCAGTGTTGTAAACTAAGATGCTTGAGGGTGGTGGCCTCTGGAACAACACGAAAAAGTGCCAGACAGCCTTCGCTCTGTAGAGGGTTGTCGTCCATGTTCAGTGTGGTAAGTGCCGAAGTTGCTGTTAACCCCTTTGCAATTGCTTCCGCCCCACTACTTCCTATTCTGTTATGTGCAATAATAATCTCTTCAATTGCATTTTCGCCAATGATGCGACCCACCAACTGAGCACAAGCATCGTCCAAGCCATTCCAGCTCAAGTTAAAACGCTTAATTGTGTTGTTTGCCAACAACCCTTCGCTAAGAATGTGACGACTACCCATCGTCTGAAACTTATTCCACTCAAGATTTATTTCACGCAAATCAGAATTACGAGACAAAATAGTTGCCACCTCAACTGCACCAAGATAGCCGATGCTGTTAAAGCTCAGATCGAGAGAAATTAACTCTGTATTGTCCGCCGCTGTGTCCGTGAAATCAGCAATATGCTGATCATCCAACCCATTATCACGTAGCGAAAGTGTTTTTAACACATTCCCGGGTTTAAGAAGCTCGGACACCACAGCACCACCCTGAACGGCTGATCCAACATCTCTTGCACCCAATTTGTTGTGGCTAAAGTCAAGAGTTACAACAGTTCGCGACTCTGAGAGAGCCCGTGCTATTTCCATTGCCCCTGCAGGTTTAATGTGATTTCCCACAAGAGAAAGGTTACTAATAGAAAACCTAACCCGTAAAGAGGCAGCTAGTGCAATGCTGCCCTTCCTTCCAAGACCAAAAAACCCGAGATCAAGTGATTCCCTATCATCAAGAAGTCTAGATGTGATACTTTCTATAGGAAACTTCATAAATGATGCTTTGTGTAGCTGCTCACATGCATCCAAAAATGCCAGTTTTCCAGAAGAGTCATCCTCAGGACGATCCGGGACATCGAATGTATAATCAAACAATTCTTGTAGCTTTTCCTGAATTAGTTGCTCCTTTGTTTTCGTGGAAGCCACTTCCTCATATGCTACAAGTGTACAAAGTTCTTCAAATTCATTTGTTACAGTAGAAATATCAGAAACCTCCATACCTACCCTATTACAAACACAACATATAATGAGAAATAACAAAAAACAATAGTAACAATAATAAACTAAACACACATAAAAACACATACCAAAACAAGAATAACTGCGCTACATAAAAAAAAAAAAAAAAAAAAAAAAATGGTATCGGTATTTAGTGCAGAGCCTGCAAAATGTGTTTTCGAATGAATACTGTTGATGCTTCTAAACCTTCATCCAAATAAACAGCTCCGGCCATGGACTTTACACACTCTGCACAGTAATGGTCTGGCAGCTGCTGTTTCCCATTTGCTAACAACCACTGCAGTAATCCAGCGGTTGTTCCCAATGATTTCCCCTGAAAAAGTTGTATTGAAGAGTCGGTTAGTACCATATCTTCCATTTCCCAGCTATACCGCAAGACCGAGCTAAGGGTACTGTCAGATAACAGATAGGACATTAGTAAACGAATCTCTTCACGGTCCAGCTCCCTAAAAGAATTTACAACCAGTCTCCCACCAACTGACAAAAGCAATGATTCACCCAAAGAAGCTGTTGCATTCATTGTCGATGATACCGCATCGGGTGCCGTAAAGCTAGGATGTATGAAGGCACGCATATACAAAACCGGATTTTTTTGACAAAGGTCAGAGAACTGCTTATTTAACCGTCTTGAAAGTTCTGCAGCCCACTTTGGTGGTGGTGTAAAAGCCAAAGATCGGAGATGTGGGCGTGGGTGTTTTAAAAACTCGCTCAGTTTTGTAGTATTATACGGCTGTTCTGCTATTGACGCAATTATACTCATTAAATGCGATGAAGATAAGAAAACGGGTGAATACCTCATTCCTTGTCACCGTTCCTAATTAAACTATCCAAAAAAAAAAAAAAAAAAAAAAAAAAAAAAAAAAAAAAAAAAAAAAAAAAAAAAAAAAAAAAAAAAAAAAAAACATAGATATACATGCATTATACTAATAATACAACAAACAAATAAGCACCCCATTCTTAGTAATGTGTATATTTGCGCATATGATTATCACAACAAAACCAATAATAACACATTTTCTCATAAATCTAAATAGTTAAATCACAGAACACGTTAGCAATAATACTCTCATCTTGAACCCTCAGCCATCATCACTCACCGACCCCCCCCCCCCCCTACGACCACCATTCTTCATCCTTTTTCAAATAAATGAATATTGGCGTCAAAGAACTTGAAGAGCGGCCATTCGCCTTCTTATCGCCAAATCACTCTCACCTTTTAGCTGTGCTGATGTTTTTTTCACTGGTGTGGTAAATGAATCACCAAATGAACCCTTAAAAAGTTGTGGTTCTCGTTTCCCCCACAAATCAGCTGGAGCTGGACGGAACGATCGAGAACCCATTGTGCGACTTTCAAGATTTCCGTATTTTCTATTCCCTGAAAAATTACTCAGAGACACGCCACGCTCACTGGAAATACCTGTGAAAGAAGAAGGCATAAAGTCACGCATCAAATATGTTTGACGACCTATCTTGCGGTTAAGATCATCACTCTGTATATCATGAGGAGAGGCAAAAATAGCATTGGATGTACGTGGCGAACACACTGATAGAGTCTGTGGTAAGAAGCTTCCATCACCACTGCGTTCATCTACAGTGCAATCTAAATATGCAACCCCTTTTGCTGTATTCATATGATTAAATTGCTTTTTAGGTGTCATCAAAAAACAAGATGTATTGCCCGAAAAATGAATTTGTTCACCAGTTACTTTAGAAAAATTCTGAGTTTTATCAAGAAGTTCCTTTAACTTGGCTTCCTCAAGGGTCTGAGTCACCCAATACATAATAAAATTTCGTTCGTTTGCTTCCTGGTCAGCAACAGCCTCCCGACATTTAGACTGTAATGTAAGAAGTTCTGCAGCCGTTGAATAAATTGCTTCTAACTCAACAAAATGACTAAATTTGTTCTCAATTTCTCTAAAACACGACATTGCATCTTTTACAATTAAAGAACGACACCTTAATTCTTCTGTACAAAGCAAATTCAAGGCATGTCTAACTACTGGTTTCACATGTAGTTCAGTTTCCACTTTTGTTTTATCAAACACGATAGGCCAGAAGCCTTCTTTGCGATCATTTTCTATTATATTTTTCGCTTTTGTTCGCCCAGTTAGTGCACTTCGTGTTGGTCTGCTCACGCTGCTCCCTGAGCGACAGTCGTTAACTGGTGACGCTACCACTCTTGAAGCCGTGGATAAAGGTTTTTTATCATTGTGCAAAAAACGTGAACAGTTTGATCTATAAGAGTTGGGTCTAAATGTTTCCTTACTTATATTTACATTAGAGGAACACCTTCCAGTTTGTTGCACACAGTCTGAGTTATTTTTACATCTATTAGGTAAAACATCCACACGACGAGTAAAACTATAAAAATTGCGACGAGCCTTTGCAGACGCAGATGATTCGTTAATAAAATAATCTTTTGGTGATCTTATAGTTCTAGGTGCCAATCCCAGACGAATCTCCCGTTCAATACGTCGGTTCTCCAACGCAACTTCATTGGCTGTCTTTGAACAAGTTTTACCCATTACACAAACACAAACTAAAAAAAAAAAAAAACACAAAAAACTACAAAAAACTAAAAAAAATAATATTGTATATAACAAATCCAGTAAAAAAAAAAAAAATTCTGCGTTTTAAGATAATAATAAAAAAAATGATGCGCACATATTAAAACATGATTAAGCGTTGCCTGTTTGTGTATAAATGTATCTATATTATTACTGTATTAACATTTTATAGGCCATAAAGTAGACAGCATGAATACAAGTTATGTTTCAGCTCTGTTGCAGATAACACAGTATGTACGCTTGCCCATAATCTGGTTCCTCAGCCTTCAGAATCCTCTCATCACTAAAGGAAAACCAGACACCATCAGCACCAAGACAATCAGCAGTATAATGGCCACCACGAATATTGCCCTTATGATTAACAACAGCTACAAGATCATAAACCGCGTTTGACACAGAAAAAAGCATATACGGAGACATATTTAACCTTTTTTGAAAAAAAACGGAATTTGTCACTTTGTTCGAAAAGTCCCCATGACTAGAAAAACGTTTGAGAGTTATAAATAAAATCTTTGGCAATGAATATATTAAAAGCTGTTTTGTCGCGTTCACATGTTTCTTACAAGAAGGGCATAAATATAATGACTCTGAATCTAATTTCTCTTCTTTGCAATACGCCTTCAAACAGTCTTCGATGCTAATAACGTCCTCGGAATATGGAATCGGCAGATCCAACCCAAGTAAAGGGGAAAAAGACCTGCTGTTTGCATGACAAGAAGGGCAAAGAATCGAACTTCGTTCCTGGAAAACACAGTTCTCCACAATAACAGAATTATTACTTTCTTTGTAAACATCCCACTGCTGCTTTGCTATTTCCAAATCGCTGGCATTTATCATATCAATACTACAAACACTATTTCTATTTTTCAAAGGTTTGTTTAAGCAACTGTGAATAGAGTCAAGTAAAACGCGAAGAAACTCATTCGCATCTTGTTGGGAACAACCCATAAACATTGTGTTGTATTCACCAAACGCCTTTTTAAAACATGATGGACTAACTGGGTTAGAAACATCAGTACGTCCCAATTCACGAAAAACGTAACTTAAACTGTTTACCACCCTTAACGCCGCATCACCGCCCAGACGCATATTCTCCGCGTAATCATCGTAAAGGAAGTACTTTCCTAAATACGTAACGTACAACATTTGAACAACACTGTTAAGATAACAAGTGTTACCCAGATTAACAATGCCACGCCTAAGAAAAGAATCACCCAATGAGTCATTATTAAAGCGCCAAACACCATACGCATTAGGCGACGTATTTTGCATCTTTCGTCCAATAATAATTTTTCCATTTGGCAACAGAGATTGCGCATCCTGCAAATTGTTCCAGTAGGGTTTGTTGCCAGTGTTTACCTGGGTAGTAGAAATGTTTACTGCCGTACCTAATCGCTTTAACGCTTCCTGTAATGTTTGGTTTTCTGATAAAAGAATTTCCTCCTGTCGTTTTCGGTGGTTTTCTTCCTTTGGTGTTGTCTCAACTTCCTCACTTGAACTAAGCTGCACATGTGCCACACGTTCTCTCTCTTCCTCATCGTTTTTTAGCTTTCTTAACAAATCATTATAAAACAACAAAAGGCCATTTGCAGAAAGGTCCTCCATTTGTTCAATACATTTTTTTAGCAACACTGACGCAGCGCGCAACTGTTTATAAATACCTGTCTCCCGAATAATATGACAACAGCGGGCAAAATAAAAAAAAGCACAATCAAAATTGCCTTTTTTTTCTTCACTAACCGCTTTTTCAAAAACTGAGACACAAACCTGATAGTGCTGATTAAAGGTAGAATCACGAATTTTTATATGCTCAGCGTGAAAAAAAATTGTTTGCTTGTAATCGCCAAAAGATGTCCTACAATCTAAAGGAAATTCCAGCATTTTCCTTTAAATTATTTCGTTGCTACCTTTAAAACTTTATAAAATACTTGCAGTAACACAAAAAAATATATATATCAACTACGTAGACCACACTATCTAGAAAAAAATAAAGTAAAAAATAAACATATTTTTTAAATAAAGAACAACATCAAAAAATAAAAATAATAAACATAAAAAGCAGAAATAACAATAATAATAATAATAATAACACACAGATTTACGTTGCCTAATTTAAACAAGTTTTATTATCATTGTTAAATTAATAATAACTATAACAAACAAAATGTACGCATACGTATACACGCGCAAGCAACGACAATGGTCATTGGTTTCCAATTATACCATATTATAACTATACTTTGCGTTCATACACACGCATGCGATGATAATACTGATAATAAATAAAATACAATAAAAATAAAAACTAAAAAATGCACACAAACCCTCGTAGGGCCAGCATCGGCACGGCATAAATGAACAACCGCGCATGCTACCGAATACGCCGGCAATCGATCAAACAACCTCACGGGCAAGTCTCTTGTCAGACTGAACCCTCCCTCCTCCAAGACCGGAAAAAAAAAAACCCGAGGCGCCCCCCGCCCTTTCCTTTCACAGTTTGGGCCGCAGGGGAGGGGGCGGCAAACGACGCACTGCGGCCCCCCGCGGCCTTTCACAAAAGGCCCGGGGGGCCTAAAGAAATGAAGCGGCACGGAGTAGAAAAAAAAATTGAAGGGAGAGGGGTGGGGCGGGGCGTCAACCGGAATATCCCCGCGCCGTCCCTGGCGGGCGCGCGGCGCCTGCGGGAAAAAGCGCGGGCGAGGGCGCGGCGGGGCGTGTTTGTACGGTTTGCGTTGCTGTGGGGTGTGCGGTGCGAAATGTCGAAAGGCTTTTTGGGGTGAATTTAGTAATCTTATAAATCTCGTCCAAGTTTGGCGGTGTTCGCGCGTGTGGGCACGTTTGTGGTTACTTATTTTATTTTATTTTATTTTTTTTGCGCTATGCGCGCATGTATGTATGTTGATATTTTGTTTTAGATATCTTTGGTTTGCATTTTTTTTTTTTTATTAGCAACATTTTGTTATGAGGGATTTGTGTTTGTTTTTTGGTGGCGGGCTTGATGGGCATTTTTTAAAGGATGTCAGACGTTTGTTCTTATCCATGCATCCCCAATATTTCTTGGGAAGCTTGTTTTATCACGTTGGGTGATGCTTTTGCTTTAATTTTTCAAACAGCAAAGAACAGAGAATATGCGTGGTTATTTGGTTTTTGGCCTACGGCGTTTTTCCTCATTAGAGGTACGCTAAGAGCTGTTATTTATGTAAGTTTTTTATTTAGACTAAAAGAAATAAGGTCGATTTTTTTTTTTTTTTATTTTGATTAATTTTATTTTTGCACCAGTACTTGATTTTTGGCTATTTAACAAATAGAGAGATAAGCCTAGTATTATTGGACTTACAATTTTTTTTTTAAAGTGTATTTTGTTGGGGATGTTTGGTTACGTTTGACGGCGACAGCTTACATATTGGTTTTGTTGTTATTACACTCATTTGCTCAGTATTAGCAAATTATTTATGTGATTTTGCTTGCATGACGCAAAATCATTGTTTATGGTCGAGAGTAATTGAATATTTTATTGTTTAGTTTCAGTTTGCTGTTTGTGGGTGGTTTTGGTTTT
This sequence comes from Trypanosoma caninum, assembly GCA_036321205.1. Lineage (NCBI taxonomy): Eukaryota > Euglenozoa > Kinetoplastea > Trypanosomatida > Trypanosomatidae > Trypanosoma > Trypanosoma caninum. The sequence goes on along the minus strand of JAWVMR010001490.1, from coordinate 5,474 downwards.
CAGACACCACCTATTGTGATTTTACATATCTTTGGCCTTTATTTTCTATTATTTTGCTAATTTTGTTATTTTTAAATTGATTTATGATTTACGGCTTTGTTGTAACAAAATACCATTTGTTGTGAATGGAATGTTTTTTTTTTTTTTTTTTTTTTTTTGGGGGGGGGGGGGTTTTTTGGTTTTTTTTTTTTTTTTTTTTTTTTTTTTTTTTTTTTTTTTTTTTTTTTTTTTTTTGTTGGGTTTTTTTTTTTTTTTTTTTTTTTTTTTTTTTTTTTTTTTTTTTTTTTTTTTTTTTTTTTTTTTTTTTTTTTTGGGGGGGGGGGGATTTTGTGGAATTAATCTCTTTTTTTGGCGCTTGTTCTAAATGTGATTTGTTTGCTTTGTTTAGTGGTGGTATTCTTTTGTTTCCGACTTTTAGCTCTATGAAGATCATTAACCAAATTTATTTTTTGAACCAGCACAATTTTTTATTTTATCAAAAAAGATGGGTAGAATGATTGGAAACTGTGTTATTAACTTTTATAATTTTACTAAACATGAACGAAGGCTTGCAATCTTTTTTTTTCTTACGATAACTGTTATGTTTCTTGAATTGTTTTATGGACTTTCGGCTAATTCTTTGGGAATGATAACGGATTCTTTTCACATGTTTCTTGACTCGCTGTCAATTGCTGTTGGCTTGGTTGCGGCTTTTGCAGCGTCTTTGCCTTTTGATGAAAAAAAATATCCATTTGGTTATGCTCGCTACCGTGTTTTGGGAGGTTTTATAAACGCCGTCCTGCTACTGTTTGTTGCTTTCTTTGTTTTTGTAGAATCAATCGAACGACTTATTAGTCCTCCGGAGATTAAAACCGCTTATTTAATTCATGTATCAATTGTAGGCCTGCTTGTGAACGTTGTTGGTGTTGTATTTTTTCACGGCGATGGGCACGGTCACTCTCATGGTGGATGCACTGGTGGTTCAGATCACAATTTACGAGGGGTTTACTTGCATATACTAGCCGACCTTCTAGGTAGTTTGAGCGTTATGTTCTCGAGTATACTTATGTATTTTACAGGTTTGAGTATTTTTGATCCTCTTTTTAGTTTTTTGAGCTCTGTTCTTATATTTATTTCGGCTTTGCCACTCCTTGAAGAGACGGGAAAAGTGCTTCTTTTGTCCAATCATCCATATGACAGAGAAGTTTTTTTAAATAATGCCCTTGCTGAAATTCAAAAAGTTTCAGGTGTTGTTGCCGTAAAAAATTTTTGTGCCTGGACTCACTCAACACCACCAAGTGAAGCAGTTTACTCTGCTGTCAGATTATCTGTTGAACGTTTAACCAACTACGACGTTGTGCGTCATTCAGTAAAAGAATTTCTTGGAAGGTTTTTGGTTGCGGAAACGGGGTCACATTACGTCCATGTATTTGTTGATATAGAATAATAGGCTTATTATTAATAATTTAAAATAAATTGAAAGCATAATTATTACGGAATATATATATATATATATATATATTATGAATTTTATGGTTTTACATGTATATTTGTTTTACATACTTTCTCTTGTGTGTGTGTGTGTGTGTGTTTTTTTTTGTAGGTGAGCATTTTCATATATATATATATATATATATAATATTGATTTATATTATTATTATTACGTGTGTTGTCCGTTAATTTGTAATAATAAAAAATATATAATAAAAATAATATGTGTATTTGTATGTTTTTTTTTTTTTTTTTTTTTTTTTTTTTTTTGTTGATATATATATATGTATAACTTTAGAGAAATTATTAATTAACTTTTTTTACTTTAAAAAAAATTATATATATATATATATTTTTTTAATATATTTTTACATACATAAAAAGCGACGGAGATGTTGTTTACAAATCAAGCACGGCAGGTGCTTCGTGAGGGAGCCTCCGAAGAAAAAGGCGAACGGGCCCGTCTAATGAACATAATGGGTGCCATTTCTGTGGCGGACATTGTAAAAACAACGCTTGGTCCTAAAGGTATGGATAAGATTCTTCAAGGGTTGGATCGCACACAGACAGTACGTGTGACAAATGATGGAGCCACTATCCTCAAATCACTTTTTATGGATAATCCTGCAGGAAAAATTCTTATTGATATGAGCAAAACACAGGATGACGAAGTTGGAGATGGAACGACAAGCGTGACTGTACTTGCTGGTGAGCTTCTTCGAAATGCTGAGAAGCTGCTTGACCAATCTATTCATCCGCAGACAATTATTGAGGGCTATCGTATCGCTACTGAAGTTGCTCGTGAAGCTCTTATTGCGTCATCTGAGGATTATGGTGACAACGAAAAATTGTTTTACGATGATCTTTTACGCATTGCAAAAACAACGCTAAGCTCAAAAATTATTACTGTGGAGAAGGATCACTTTGCTAAACTTTGTGTAGACGCTGTTTTGCGTCTGAAGGGAAGTGGAAATCTTGAAATGATTAACATTATGAAGAAACTTGGGGGTACTCTTCGGGACAGCTATCTTGAACCTGGTTTTTTGTTGGATAAAAAAATTGGAATTGGGCAACCTCGTTATCTTGAAAATGCCAAAATATTGGTTGCAAATACTCCTATGGATACTGATAAAATCAAGATTTTTGGGGCAAAGGTTCGCGTCGATAGTGTAGCGCAGCTTGCAGAAGTGGAGGCATCTGAAAAGGAAAAAATGAAAAACAAGTGCATGAATATTATCAAACACAACATAAATTGTTTTATTAATCGCCAGCTGATATACAATTATCCGGAGGAGATATTTGCCCAACATGGTATTATGGCAATTGAGCACGCAGATTTTGAAGGAATTGAGCGACTTGCTAAGGCGCTTGGGGCCGACGTTCTTTCTCAATTTGATGAAACAGAAAATGTTAAGTATGGCTTTGCTCAAAAAATTGACGAAGTTATGATTGGTGAAGACTTTGTTATTCGTTTTTCCGGACTTCCTCAGGGGGAGGCGTGCACAATAGTGCTTCGTGGAACATCACAGCATATTTTGGACGAGGCTGAGCGTTCTATTCACGATGCACTTTGTGTTATTTCCCAGACTATCAACGAAACCCGTACAGTATTGGGGGCAGGATGTTCCGAGTTTGTGATGGCAAAAGCTGTGGAGGAAAAGGCTAAAGTAACACCTGGTAAAAGACAACTGGCTATGATAGCGTTTGCTAACGCCCTTCGTATGATCCCAGCCATAATTGCTGACAATGCCGGATTAGATAGCAATGATTTGGTTACGCGTTTACAGGCGGAGCACTACAAGGGAAACAGTACATTTGGACTTGATATTGTGAAAGGTGACGTGGCTGATGTAAAGACTCTTGGTATTACAGAATCTTTTAAAGTCAAAAATTCCGTGTTGGGTTACGCTGCAGAGGCCTCAGAAATGATTCTTCGTGTTGACGACGTGCTTCGGGCTGTTCCGCGTCAACGCACCCAATGAGAGTTTTTTTTTTCTACGTGCTGACTTATTACAGTAGTATATATATAACCTAGCAAAAACATAAAAGTTCACTACTTGTAAGAAAAAAAAAAAAAAAAAGGGGGGGGGGGGGGGGGAAAAGAAAAAGGGGGGGAAAAAGGGGGGGGGGGGAAAGGAAAAAAAAAAATTTTTTTTAAAAAAAAAAAAAAAAAAAAAAAAAAGGGAAANTTTTTTTTTTTTTTTTAAAAAAAAAAAAAATTTTTTTTTTTTTTTTTTTTTTTTTTTTTTTTTTTTTTTTTTTTTTTTTTTTTTTTTTGTAGTATCTTTACCGTTATTATTATTAATTTGCGTTTTTTTTTTTTTTTTTTTGAAATGTACTGTCAAAATAAAGTGAGAATATTAAGAGTGAAAGATCGAACTAATAATAATAGCAATTATAATCAAAATCTAGGAGACGAAGAATGACTACCAAGTACGGCACATCTGAAAAGACCTCTGGGCAACAGAAAAAAGATACCACACTATCATCTCAAGGAAACCCTGATATTACAAAAGTAAAAATTTGTTCCGGGCATACACGACCAGTTTGTCACATAAACTACAGCGATATTATTGACGGAACATTTTGGTTTGTTACATCCTGTCACGACGCCAAGCCAATGCTGCGTAACGGCGAAACTGGGGACTGGGTCGGAACCTTTGAAGGGCATAAAGGCGCGGTATACTGCTCTGCGTTTAACGAGGGCGCAACTCGCTTGGTTACAGGAAGTGGCGATTACTCATCAATTGTCTGGGATGCAATAACAGGAGATAAATTGCACACATGGAGTCACCCAAAATATATAAAGTCATGTGATTGGATGGAGAACAAAATTGCCACGGGATGTTTTGATGGTTTGGTGCGTATTTTTGACGCCAATGCATATAACGCCGAGCCACTTAGCTTTGATAGTCCGGAAAAAGTAAACCAAGTCAAATCAACATACTTTATTGATTCTGCTACAGTTGTCACTGCGTGTGAAAACGTTATTATGAAGTGGGATCTTCGTGATACATCTCGTCCTTACTTACGAAGGGAGATTTCTGATTTGAAATTTCTTGAATACACTCATAAACACTATATTGTTGCTGCTCATGAAAAGAGCATTTCGTTTATCGACACCACGTCGCTTGAAATAAAAAGTTATTTTACAACTGGCGATGACGTGGAGTGTGCCTCACTTTCTCCCAATGGTCAAAACGTTGCTGCGGGGTCAAGGCTAAAAGCAAAGGAATTCACTATTGATGGAAGTGAACTAGAAAGTCACAGAGGCCATCATGGGCCCATCTTCCATATTAGATGGGCTCCAGACGGGAAAACGTACACTTCTGGTGCAGAAGATGGCATGGCCCGCATTTGGCCATCACATGAAATTATTACAACCTATGATAACGATAATTAATAAAACAGTACAGCACTACCACAGGTGATAACAACACTAAGATCACGCAGATATTTATGTTTTTGAAGATGATGTGACGCAGAAAACAGGGAAAAACGATTGCCATTTTTGAATTTGCAAATGCTAACCATGACAAAAACAAGGAATAAAATCTATGTGATAATGCTTTGGTTTTTTGTATAGATAAAGCTGTCAATTTTATATTAATATATCTATCTATCTATATTGTATATATGTTTTAAGGTATCTACCTTTTACTATTATTTTTGTGTTACATATTGCTACTGCTATTATTATTATTATTGTTATTAGTATTTTAAACAAAACTTGCGTCTGTTGTATGTTTTGTTTTGTGACGTTTTAGTAAGTAACAAGATAACGAGGCCATATATAACGCTTTTGCAATTGCTCTTCGAACAAAATGCCCACCCCCTCCAAAAACATCTGCAAAAAAAATTGTGGAGAAAACTGCTAAACAAACAGAAAATATGAAATAGGCTTTCATTTTATTTTGTTTTTAAACATGCAAGATACTGCGGCATATCAATAAGGTATTATTCTTTGCTTTATCCTAGATAGAGTTTACAAATTGGATCATGTT
>JAWVMR010001472.1:0-27981 GCA_036321205.1 Trypanosoma caninum | reverse complement strand
TACTAATTGTTAACTTATGTTGTTTCTGAATGTTGTTGTTTTTTGCTGTTAAACCTGGGGTTAACTGGGCAAGTGTTGTTGCGTTATGAGCGAGTTGAGTAATATTCTTAATGGGGCGCAGATTACAAAGCATTATGAGGTTTTGCGTTTTCTTTCACTGCATGCAAACACGGAGTACACGCTTGCGCAGCTTGATTACCTCATCCCACGAGGAGCGTCTTTGCAGCGTTTTCCACGATTGTGGGTTGATTTTATGGCAGCCGGTCGCTCCAGCAACCAATGCATCGAGGTCTATTACCGCCCGATTAGTGATCAATGCGGTGCGGTTGGCGGTGTAACTGATGGTGGGGCAAGCGGTAAAAAAGAGGTGGTCCTTATTTGTAAGCGGCCAAAGTTGCATAGTATTGAGGATCTTACGTTCTTGCTGCAATCTCCTTCCACTGTTCAAGACACAGAGGGTTGCGTTGCTTTACATACTGATCAAGTTATTCTCGATGAAAATCTTTTGAGGGAGTCACAAAAAAAGGGCATACTATATTACTTTTCAGATAGTTATGAGAAGTCACGCGAGCAGCAGTTGAGCAAAGGTAAGCGAGGCAGCTCTAGTATACAAAACTCTTTGGACATTTTTTTACGCGACGACAAAGATTTATTTCTTGGCAATGATGGCATGGTTTTTCTGCTTGATCAGCTGCCTGAAGGAGTGATGCTCCAACATGTGCTGTATACGCGTCGGGGAGTTCCTTTGCGTGGAAAAAACTTTTTCCCAACTCGATATAATGTAGGTGAGCGTGCAATAGTGGTCATTAGCAGAGTTGCTGTCTCGGGTTCTGCTCCCGCTTTGTCTGAGAAGCCTCCTGCCGTAAAGGTTTTGCTGGGCCAGCCAAGTGGCAGCTCTAAAGGTGCACCACCTATTGAAGTGCGTGTGAAAGCCTCGGCAAGTTCTTCTGGTGGTCGCAGGAGTTTTATGTATATACGTGCGCTTAATAAAGGCAGTGTTACAATGTCTTTTTTTTTAGAGAACGTAGAAACAATTGTTTCTATAGAGGTATTGGATGAGACGCTGAACATGCCCGGTGTAATGATTGGAAGAGAACCGTATCCGTCAGTTTCTGTGCCTGAGAATATTCGTATAAACGATCCCGCGTTGTGGGGCGGTAAGTGCAGTGAGAAAGAACTGGAGTGTGATGAGCAAGGTTTAGAAGATAGGGCAAAAGAAAACGCCGCCCCTACTGTACCTTCATGGTGGCTAAATCCATCTCCTGATGTTCTCAAGGTGCGTGATCTTACATTACCCGATAGCGAGACTCAGAGTGCAGCCGCTCGGGCAGTGTTGATCCCTCATCAAATGAATGAAGTTGCATTGGCAGCAGTTAGAAAGGCTTTGCAGGAGCAAAACGCTGCGAAGGCTTTGCGATCAAGCCGCCGAAAACGCAACCGAACTTTTGAACTGCGGAACCAGCACATGTTGCATTATGGCTTTGATGTCTCTGTGCCATATAGTGGTAGTCAAGACAATGGTTGAACTCTTACATGTCTTTTTTTTTTTTTTCTTTTTTTGGTGTGTGTGTGTGTATTCCTTTGTTTTAGGATTATGGGTTTGGTGGGGGGAGCAAAGAATATAAAGCCCCGTTTTATGTGTTTATATTTTTTGTTTATGTTGTTATCTGTTTATTTATTTATTTATTTTTTTTTTTTGTAATGCAATAAATGTGGCCTTTGTATTTATTAATTTTAATTTTTTTGGTTTGTTAAATTTTTTTTCGAATGTTTAGTGAGGCTAAAAAAGACAAACCAATAGCAACAAAAACAAAAAGAAGGGTGTTTATAAGTGGTGGTAAAGTATATTTTACAGTCCAAAGCTAAGATTAGTTTTTGTTTATTTTTTTTATTTTATTTTAGTTTTTGGAATGAATGCCGTGGATTGCTAGCTCTAGTGGTGGGATGTTGAAGGGATCTCGTTTGCCTATTGGTGCATATCGTCGTCCTTTTTCTAAATCAACTAGTCTGGTTACTGTTGTGGACAAAAATTCTTTTACTGAGCAGCGTGTTTTTGTTGATTGGGAAACGGTTTCATCATGGGAGGAAAGCGAGGAGACGTCTAGCGAGTCACCATGTGGCTCATGCGGCAGCGCTGCACGTGTTGAAAATATCAACATATGCGATGAATATATTCAACTCCGTATGGATCGTCTTCGACAGCTTAATTCTTTTCATTGTATTCCTCACGCTAAACCAGCTACTCCTTGCCGCGTCAGTTTAGCCTCGGAGAAAATAACGCCGCGTACTGATGCGAAGGGAGTTATGTGCAAAGGTGTGTGTGACTCCAGTCTGCTTGGAGAGCTTGATGGTGAAGAGGACATATTGCTGTTTGCTCCAGACGATGCTGCTGCGTCAGTGTACATCCAGCCAAAATCAGAGGGTAATATGCCGACACATGGCGCACAGGTATGTCGTGTTGAACGAATTGCGCCTGCAGAATTGGCACAACTGTTGCAATTGGGGGAAGAAGAGTCCATTTTGTGGTAGTCTTTATTATTATTATATATATATATATATTTGTGTTTTTTTTTTTTTTTTTTTTTTTTTTTTTTTTTTTTTTTTTTTTTTTTTTTTTTTTTTTTTTTTTTTTTTTGTTTTTTTGGATTAGCTTTTTGTTATTACCATTATTATATATGTGTATATAGATATAGATATCTTGTTGCTGTTGGTTTTTTAATACATTGATGGAATTTAGTTTATTTTTTGTGTATGTGTATGTTTCTGGGGTATTTTTTTGTCTCATGATCAGTTTGAGAATGTTGCCATTTTTTTGATTATTATTATTATTATCACTTTTTTACACATTTTTTTTTTTTTTTTTTGTTCTTTAATTTATGGTTAATTCTTTACAATAACAACAAATTAACAAATACGTATGTATGCACCATAATTGCAGAAGTACACCCACATAGATTTTGATATTTATAAGAACAAAACAAAACATTTTTATTTTTATTTTTTGTTTTTACCGGCTTGTACTATATATATATATATATATCTTTTCCTTTCTTTTTTTATTTTGCGGCGTTGACAATGCAGTCGACCAGTGATTCTCAGACTTTTTACGAGAATAATCTCCCGGATGATCTTCTTGAGCTTATCGACCACACGACGCGGGGGGTGCGGCGTCTTTACGAGTCAACACTGCGGCGGGGGACCTCTGGCAGGTCGCGTGAAGAAAAGTTGTCGTCGTCACTGCGTCAGCGTGGGGAGAGGCAGACTGGCGACCCCGCAACTGGTGGCGAAGGAGCCCCGCTGAGTTCATCTTTGACGTTTGAGCGTTCAACCCGATGTGGCGGGGTCGCCAGTGCGCCCAAAAACAATCAGCCAGCAGTTAGGAATGGTGGCGGCAGGAATAATAATCATAACGACAGGTCCGGGGACGGCGCACGGCGGTGGCCATGGAGCCGAGTGAAGACGTCTCCAGCGAGGGGTATAGACGATGAAAACTCCGCCATTTCTACAGCAAATATGACGCTATCATCAGATGCCTCTTGTAGTCAAGCTGAGGCACAAAAGCGCCGTAATCAGGCTCATACCCATGGTCAACATCAAAAGTTTGTAGCTAGTAATCATTGTCATTCTAAAAAGAGCACAGTGGACTCATCTACCACAGGGGCTGATGAAAATAGTTTTTTGCAGCATACACAGGGGTGGAAAGACACATTCAAGTCGCTTTTGGCTGGGGCAGCAGCAGCGCCAGCGCCAGCGCCGGTCACTACCAGCGCTGTCGCCACCACAAAAACTGCTGGCCTGTCTTTTGTGGAGGACAATTGCAAAGAGCAGAAAGCTGTTACACGTGTTTTGCAGGGCGGTCAGACTCAAGAATCTTCCGAAATAACGAGTCAGTCGCATGTTTATTTGGCCAAGTTGAAAAGAAGCAACGCGCTAATTGAAGACCTGCGGCGGCAATTGGAGGAGCAGGAGATATCTCACACCGAGGAGGTATCTTTGTTGCGTCGTGAGCACACTCGCGAAATTTCGCAGCTTCGTCGCGAGGCTTTGGAGGCCCGAAAGAAAACTGAAGATGAGGTGACATCGCAACTTCAGGCGTCTTTTAGCGTAAAACAAAAACTACTTCAGGCGGCAGTGGAGAACGAGCGCATGCAGGTGGTAGAGGCGCAGAATATAGCAGAAGAAAAAAGCAAAATAATTGACCGACTACGAGCAGAGCTTGAATCTTCTCTTGAACGTAGCCACTTTCTTGAGCGTGAGGTCGATGCGAAGGAAAAACAGCTGGCAGAGCTGCGTGGGGTCTTGTCAAAAACACGTGAGGAGTTGGCATTATTAGAAGAGGCACACGTAAAGCGCGCAGGAGAACTGGCAGAAAGTAAAAAACGAGAAAAGGCAACGGCGGGTCGCGAGCAGGCGGCGTTGGATTTAGTTAGTCGTTTAGAGTTAAAGTTGCGTGAGCAAGACCAGACCTCGCGCGAGGAGCTTCGCCGCCTTGAGGCAGAGTTTTACTCAACTGCAGAGAGCTACCAGAAACTGGTTGGTGAAGTAACTACGAGGCTGTCAGAACTCGAGAAGATAGAGGGAAAGTACCGGGCGCTGAGGGAACAGCGACGACAGCACAAGCAGCAAGAGGAGGAGTGGTCAGCAAAATTGGCATCAATAGAGAAGGAGAAAGAACAGCTCACGTTGCGCACAGCGACAGTAGAAAAGGAAGTGGAAGATCTTCGCCTTTATATTGCGCGAAAAGAACATGAGATGCGTGAAGAACGTGCTGCGCATCACCAAATTGTTGAAAATCTTACAAAACAAATGGAGGAGCAGGGGGACAAGGCGAAGCGTAGTTATGACTCGCTGCAGAAGAGTGTAACTTACGCTGAAGAAACCGTGGCGCGACTTCAACGCGAAATAGAAGGCGTGACTCGTCAGCTGGAGGAAGAGCAGAAGCACAGCAAAGAGCTGCTGGTTAGACTTGAACAAAACGCATTGCGTCATCAGGAGGATCTTGCCAGCGCGCGTCGCTCGGCGTCTGTGTACCAGCAGCAGTCTGAGGGTGTACTTGCAAGTTTAAAGCGGCTTCTGCGGGAGAAGGACGCGAAACTTGAGACACTTGCCAAGGCCACGTCTGAGCCCATTCAGCGACTACGCAGTCAACTGGAGGACGAGCGCAGCAAGCGGGCTAATCTTGAGGAGCAGTTTAGCCGTTACAAGCAGCAGGCAAGAGTGGCAAAGGAGGCCGCACTGCGCGAGGTGCGGCGTGAGCAGCAGCGCGCACCATTTTTTGTGCGTTCAAACAGCAAGACTAACAGTAAACTATCTTCAATCTCTCCGCAACGCAATACTGGAGAGGAACTTCCTGCTTCCGGTTCTTCGCATACGCTTAATATGCAGGTTATCACTGACACGCTGTCGCCAAGTGATCAACACACACGAAAGAGTATGACCTCGCGCCCCCCGAATTCGCGTGACTGCTCAAAAGAGAGGAATGAGTTTGAGCCGCAGCTGTCTGTTCCCTCACATGCAGGATGGGACTCTGTGGGATCAATTTCTAATATTTCATGCGGCTCTCACTTATGCAGCAGTCGCAGCGACGTTGTTGGATGCGTCCAAAACGGGCTTACGGCAGTGGGGCAAGATTCCAACGCACCGAAAGAGCCAAAATTGACCTTGTCTCCATCAGATCAGCAGGACAATATGGACAAGAGGCTTGCGCAGCACGAGCGTCTTTTGCATGAGTTTCATGAATCTGCTGCGGAGGTGTTTCGTAAAATAACTGGGAACCGCGATGAGTTTCTTGCCAAGTGCACATCTATGGTGCGCTCAGCCACACATAATATCAATGACATTGGGGGCTCTGTTGCTGACGAAGCCCGCAATGTGTTGCCTTAGATTGATAAAATAGACGCGTGTCAGTGTTTTACCATTATTATTATTACCATTATAATATATATATATATTTGTCTTGTTTATATATGTATGCATGTGAAATCACATTGAGGTGTTTTCCGTAAATGTGCAGTATTTGTTTTATTACTTTTATTTCATTTTATTGTTGTTTGGTGTGTGTGTGTGTGTGTGTGTGTGTGTGTGTGTGTGTGTGTGTGTATGTGTGTGTGTGTGTGTTGGGTTATTAATGGATTTAAGAAGAAAAAAAAAAAAGGGGGGGGGTATTATATATATTTTTTATCTGGTTTTGCGCGTGAAAAGAAAATAGGACAGAGAAAATTTAGAAAAATGTTGGATAACGCAAAGAAGCGGAGGCTTGATAAAACAGAAAAAACTGTTAAGAAGAAGTTTTTATTGTCACGCGTTGCGAGTAAGCATAGTAATAGTAATAATAATAATAATAATAGCAATGATAATAACAATAATACTAATAATAACGATATTTCTGGGCGCAAAAGGTCTTGTGGCGGTAGCACGTTGAAGGGGCCGGTGGTGTCTCACGCTCACGGGGACGCCGCACGCGACTCCGGGAATGACCGCCGCAACGTGCCTTTTAAAGACGCGGCGAGCGAGAAAAAATGGAGGCAGGCGGGAGAAAAGAAAAACACCGACGGCGTGGTGGTGCAGCGGGCGAGTGGCGCGAGTAGTGCGGCGCAACGCCGGGCAGTTTTGAGAGTGAAAGGCGATGATGCCATTTTAGATCATTTTAAAACAAAACTTGCGGCAAGCACCTTTCGATTGCTAAACGAGCAAATTTACAATTCGACCTCCGCATTTGCTTCCCAGCTGCTGCGTGATAAATCTACCTACGAGGACTACCACACTGGTTATCGCCAACAGCTGGAGCAATGGCCTATGAGGCCGAGCCAAGTAATTTTGGATGCGCTGTTAGGGGACAAACGTGGCCGTTTTATTGCAAACAAGAGCAAAAGCATGCCTGGACGTATCCCTATTAGTTGGGTTGTTGCGGATATGGGGTGTGGCGATGCCCACATTGCACAATCATTGCGACCTAAAGGGTATACTGTGCACTCCTTTGACTTTTGCGCGGTGAATGAGCATGTTACGGTGGCCAACATTGCTAAACTACCGTTAAGTAGTAATACGGTTGACATTTGTGTCTTTTCACTTAGTCTTATGTCAACGGATTACATTGAGTTTCTTTATGAGGCTTTTCGAGTGTTGAAGCCTGGGCGTCTGTTAAAAATTGTTGAGGTGCGTTCTCGTATTCCACATCCTAGGCGATTTGCTGAAGTTGTTGAAAACATTGGATTTGGGCTGGATTATTATGACACTGTGGGGGATTACTTTGTTGCCTATGATTTTTTAAAATGTGATAATCAGGCGGAGGCAAATCTCCAATTAAAGCACAACCCGGAAGAGGTGTTGGTGGCCTCAGTGTACAAGAAGCGCTGAGCGAGTAAATAAATTTGCAATGTTTATCTGTTAGTTGTTATATTTCTGCTTACAGTTGCACCCGGAAAAGAAAAAACAAAAAATAATAATAATAATATTAATAAAGTTTTTTTTTTTTTTTTTTGATTTATGCTAAAAATGGCAATGTTTGTCGTTTTATTATTATTATTGTTGATTCCTTTTATATATATATATATATATATATATAGTTGCTTGTTTAATCATCTTTGTTGTGGATGTCTTTCTGCGTTATATATACGTTGTATTGCCTTCTTTTTTTATTTTATTTTTGTTTTTTGTTGGTGAAAATGTTTCAGGCTATTGAATGATAAACAACGCCAAAGGTAGCTTTAACTACCGTCGCTGCCGTCTTTAGAGAAACAGAAAAAAAACTTACCACAACTTTGCAGTCGAACATTTTTTTGGTTAATATATATATAATTAACATTATATATAAAGTTGGTAGTAGAGAATGGGACGACAAGCAAGGCGTTTCACTGTGCGGGTTTGCGCTGCGGTTGCCGCGTTTACTGGCGGTTGGGTTTTTTACCATCGCTGGCAGCTGCGGCGCGGTGCAGTACTTCCGCCCCCCGCAGTCGCCATGCCGCCACAGTCCCGCGCCGAACGGCTGCAGCGGTTGGGGTGCTGCGACACGAACAACCCCTTCGACGTTCTTGTCGTTGGCGGCGGCGCGATTGGACTCTACGCCTCCGTCGACGCCGCTCAGCGCGGGCTGCGTGTTGCTGTCGTGGACGCTGATGATTTTGGTGGCGCCAGCACGAGCACTCTGCCGCAACTTTTTCCCGGTGCATTCCCGTTTCTTCAGCGCGCCCTGCGGCAGCGTGACTTGCTGTGGGCGCGGCGCGCAGTTGATGCGGAACGTGCATTGACTGTCTGGTCAAATGTTGCGCTAGGCCTTGTTGATAACTGCGTTCACACCATTATCCCTTCTTCTCATGTTTTGGAACTGACGGAGCTGGTGTCTGCCGGAATTATGTCTTTTTTTTTAGGCTTGTTATGCGGGTCGTTTAGGCCAATTGGGTTTGTGCGCGGAAAGACGTTGACAAACGAGCTTTGCGGCGCTGAAGACGACCAGCGAGGTGCTCTTGTAATACAAGACGCCATGTTGGACGCAAACGCGGCGTCGATTGCTCTTGCTCGCACGGCGGAGGCGTTAGGCGCGGTTGTGCTTAATTATGCCTCCGTAACAAGCATTGTGGATGTGAAGTCGACCGATGAACCTTCCAAAACACGCGCCAAATTTGCTGTTGTTGTAAACGATGTGAGCGCTCCACAGCATATAGAGAACTCACTTTCTCGACCAATTACAGTTTACACCCGTAGTATTTTAAGTTGCTCAGGTGCTTGGGCTGATGAGGTGAAGCAGCTTGTTCCAGGCAATTCAACGGACAAAGTGCCGACTGCCTTTGGACGCCATCAAATTATATCGTATCTTGTTGTGCCTCGTGCTGCCGTGAGGACAGGTACAAAAAAGCTGTTTGACTCTGTTTTTGGTATTTCGGCAATGTTTGCAACACCAACTTCTTACAGCTTTTCATCGGTAATGCTGTTGCCGTGGTTTGATGAATGCATGTTAGTTGGTCCAAGCATTTCTTTACTGCCAAACCTTCCCAGTAGGGCCTGTACCTCCGCTACGTTACAGACGTCGCTAACGACGTTGGTTGGGGAAAATGCCGGCCAGAATGAAGCTGGTGATGTGAGTGCTGCTACCAATCCGCACAAAAATTGTAAGAGTCATATTTGCACTGCTCTCAATGCTTCTGGCATTGTTGTTGACGAGGGACGTATTTTGTCGTCTCTTTCTTCTATTGTTCCTGTCATTGTCGCGCCCCAGACTGTTTCTTGGGCGTCGGACATTTTTATGGAGGGATATCACGTCAGTGCTGGAGAAGAGCAGCCGTGTGTTGTGCATGTCTACGGCGGGTCTTTGTTTTTTGCCAGGGACATTGCGGAAAAGGCGTTGGATCGACTCTTGAGGGACAGTGGAGCCTTTACAGAGAGCGAAGTTGAATTGCTGCGTTCATGTCAGACGAAACATTTGGCGCTTGTTGCTGCAGAGTTAAGCGACACAAACGCCGATAATGCTTCTCCAACTTTGCGTTTGCAGAAATTTGTGCGTGAGGACTACGCAGTGCGTCTATTAGACATTATTGCGAGACGTACGCGTGTTGCTTACAGCAGCCCCGCCGAGGCACTGGCTGCTCTTCCTGCTATTGCGGATGTAATGAGCAAAGAGCTGGACTGGAGCACTGAGCGTAAGCGGGCGGAAATTGATTTGGCTCAAGCATTTATTCACAGCATTGCTGCAGTGTGAAAGAGTAAATGTTTTTTTTTTTTTTCTTTTGTTGTTGTTGTTGGTGGGGGAAAGGGGTAGTAGTGGAGAGAAATAAGTATGTATATATGGATATATATTCTTGTGCTTGTATGCTTCTACCCTTTATTTATCTATTTATCTATTGATTTTTATTTTTATTTTTTTGTCAATATTATGGCACCGATATGTTTGCTTTAGTTGCTTTTTTTTTTTTTTTTTTGTAGTGTGTATGTTTAGTGATAAGGTGAAAGTTGTATTTTTGCTTTACACGAGATGTTTGTTTTGTTTCGTGAAGTTTACGGCGTGAGTTATGTCCCTTGGGGATTGGCCGCGTGGTTGTTTTATTTTATTTCACTGCTTGCTATGCTTGTGGCGCCTATTTTTATTGCGTTGGCGATGGGGAATTTTTGGCTGAGGAACGACGTCTTTGTGCATATGCCACGCGTGCACTTTACCGACCGCTGCGTTTTGCACTACACGACAGTGCTGGGCAAGGAGAAACTTTGGACTTGTTCAGAGATATTTAACCAGGAATTTATTGACGCGCAGGACAATTTGTCTGTCTTACCCTTTTTTTCTGTGTATGAAGAAGACCGTGATGGCGATGGTTATGCAGATGTTATCACATTTTTTCTTAGCGTGCCTATTAGCAACATTGATGGCGGTGTTCAGGGGGAGCTGACCTCACAAAAAAAAGATGCTGCCTATCGTATAGAGTTTTTTCCTGAATTTTTTTATGAAATTGATTATTATTCTATAAAAGTTAAAATGACGGCAGGGACGCTTTTTACGTTTGAACGTTCCAAATGGACATCAGGTGCGACAGCGGACTCTCTTTCTGCTCTTACTGAGGGCGATTTGTTATTTTACACTACTGAACCGCTTATTGATTCAGTTGATGTACACTACACCAACACCTACACGGACAGTGCTTTTGACAATGTTTTAGATATAGATGAGTTGCTCAATCTCCCTTTGTTTGCCAGTCAATACACTGAGCGAAATCAATCAGTTGCGTTTAGGCCGTATGCCGAGTCCGTTGGTGGACTGGCGTTGCTTCGAGATGAAAACTACGATCGAGTTCTAGGGGAGGATTTAGGTGCGCTTGGTGACTTTACATGGCGCATAACTTTGCGCATTCAGCCAGCGGAGGTGAAGTACATCCCGTCAACTTCAGAGGCACTGAAATGGGCGTGGGTTCAGTACTTCTCAATTGTGTATGTCCTTCACTGGGTTCTTTGGCGGTTGCGCGGCATTTTGGTGAAGCTAGGCTTGACACGCACGATTGCGATATTTCATCGCAAGTGGAAGGATGAATAAATATACGTCTGTATATATATATATATATATATATATGTATGTATGTATATGTATATGTGGAGGAATGCATCTGCGTGTATGTTTGTGTGGCAAAAATGTTTTGATTGACTGGCGCAAACGTTCAAAACTTTTTTTTTGTTTAAAAAAAAAAAAAAAAAAAAAAAGGATGGAGCTTGTAATTTAGCTTTGTTTTTGTTTTTTTAATTGATGTAAGTATGTAACTTGTTTTTAGCATTTAAATTAAAAAGTTTTGTCAAAAGGAAAAGCACGGATGCGTGCTTTTTTTTTGTTTTTTTCTTTTTTGACTAATAATAGTTACGAGCAAAATAGAGGTGTGTTGTGAGTAAGCAACGTTGACGCTTAACAACACCACCAAAAAATTTTTTTTTCTAATTACAAGAGGTTCCGGAGCAGCAGCTTTTGGGGGTAACGCGCAATAATAATACTAGTAATAGTACGGCTAGTAGTAATAAGCCAACAGAAACATGGCGGTTGTAGTAGTTCAGGTAGGGCAGTGTGGCAATCAATTAGGTGATGAGCTCTGGCGGCAGTTGACACTTGCAACGAACGCTGGTGATGTGCCCTCCCCTTTTTTTGCACGAGATGGAAAGGCGCGTTGTGTACTTGTAGACTCAGAACCAAAAGTTGTTCGTGACGTATACAATCGTAACAAAAACATATTTCGTGCGGAGAATGTTATTCGCGGCCAGTCCGGTCGTGGAAATCATTGGGCTCTTGGTTATTACGGCATTAGTGACCCGTCAAGCCAGAGAGCCGCGGAGAACGCAGCTGTGGCGCGTCCGTTTCAACTTGTAAAAGACCAGCGCCGCCATGATAACAATGTTGTGCGCGACGCTCTTCGTGCTATTTATGCAGAGACACGTCGTGCCGATGACGCCGCTGGTTTTGAGGCGATCATGGTTCTGCACAGTCTTGTTGGCGGCACCGGCAGTGGCATGGCATCATTGCTGCTGGAAAAGATTCGGTATTATTTTGTTGAGTCGTTGGACGGCGCGTCGGCTGTGAATGAATGCGCTGAGGCCGAGATGATGCGACGCGACGGGCTGGACGGTATGATGATTGAGAAGCGGCGCGCGTTATATCTTGTCAGTATTACTGTGGCCCCTCAGACTGCTGGTGAGCTCTCGCTGCAGGGAATAAACGCAGCCCTCACACTTCACGCCCTGCAGGAGAACGCTGACGCTGTGCTGCTTCTGCGTAACGACGATTGCTTTGTTCTTTTGGAAAAATCTACCTTCCGTGGCGGCACTTCTCGGGTTAATTTCAATACGACAACTTTTTCTTCTTTGACCCCATTTATAAAATCATGTTCAACATTCAAGGAGATTAACGAAATTTTTGTCACAATGTTGATGCCAATTTTTTTATATGGACTGCAGTTCAATGTGGTGGGGACGCTTGTTTCTAAGTGCTCTCCAAACTATAAAGAAATAAACAACATCCTTACTATTTTGCCTATTCCTCAGCAAAATTACTTACGATTTAAGGGATCTGTGACGCATTCACGTTTTTATGTAATTAATGGGATCAGACAGCAGATGCCAGGAGTTTCTGCAAGCGTGCCAATAGAGGAGTTACACGACACTTGTTCCCTACAGCAATTAGATTTGGTCTCTTCGAGAGAAGTGGTAGTTTTGCCAAAAGGGTTGCGGCAGAGCTCTGGTAAAACAACGGCATCTGAGAGATCTCCTTCGGTAGAGTTACTTAAAAAACTGCATGGTGTTTTTGTAATGAATGAGCTTTTTGAGCTAAACGCCTCTGTTCTGTTTCCATTACTGCGCTCAGCATCACTCAAGGTGAAAGCTGGCGCTTTTTTGACAACATTTGAGGACATGGGTTTGACGGCCGAGTGCATACGGGCTGCTATTCAAGAGGTTGCCGAAAAACTGCTGGTTTTGGAGTAGTTTTTTTATTATTTTTAATTAGTGCTTTTATTATTATTTATTGTTTTATTTTATTTATTTTTTGTGTGTCTGTGTGTGTGTGTGTGTGTCTGTGTGGCTATGCAAGTTTTGCTTTTTAGTGCCCCCCCAAAATTAGACTCCCGTAATATATATATATATGTTGCAATGCGTCGTGTTTTTTTTTCTAAATATGGGGGACTTTTTGCCTCAACAAGCGGCATCACTGTTCCTGACTATTGCGCAGTGATAGCACATCGCACTCTGTCACTGGCGCCTGTTGATCCTGTCACTGCCGCACCCCGCAGAGGCTCATGCGCGTCGCCTTCTTTTCCTTTGAAAGACAATGAGCGCGGCCTGTACAATCGCGGCGTTACACCAGAGGCCCGCGCGGCGATAGCGGAGGCGGAGGCACAGTACAAGGAGACGTCGGACTACTTGCACTCGCCACCAGGTGGCCTGGGGGCCCCACAACTGCGCACAACTGCCGACGGCGTGACGGTCGCGTGCATCGCCGCGCCGTTCGGAGAGGAGTACGTGCCGTCGCACAAGGAGCGCTACGCTGTTCGCGGGCATGTGGGAGAGTTGAGTATGCAGCGCGCCGCGGAGCCAAAGTGGCTGCTTGACGAGCACGCTCAGTTGAATCTGCGAAAGGAGCGACAACTGTGTGAGATGATGTCGTCTCCGATGACACTATTGCAAAAGGCAGTGGAGGCTGAGCGGCTTTTGCATGACTTTTACGCCCAACGACTGACTGTCTCTTCACGCAACGTTGAGGCTATCGTTGCTGTGTGGGCGCAGTGCAGTGTGGAGGAACGGCTTACTCGCTGTACGCAGCAGCCGCAGCTGAAATGTCTGGTCTCTTCTTCTTTTTCTAATGCTTTGCCGGGCGATATTGGTGGTAAAGGTAGCGGTAGTGGAAGCAGTGATATTATTGGTAGCAGTAGCAATTACGTTGCGACGATGGACGAGGTGCCGTTTTTGGCGTCAATGAAAAGGCTGTACTTTCATGCGCGCCAGACACACGTTGCTCCAACACCGCTAGTATTGGAATGTCTTATGACGACGCTGAGTGCAGTTGCAGTGCCAGCTCAAAGTGTATTTCATCTTGCTAATCGTCTTTTGCTGGATGCCTCCAAGTACGTTGTGCTTCCAACGCGCACCACCTACGCCGCATTTTTTACTATTTGTGACGTCAACAACGCCATGCCTTTTGCGCTTGCTAACTTTAAGAATGCGGTGGTGAACCTACATGTTGCGGTTGACGCCGCTATGGTGACGGCTCTTCTTAAAGGACTCTGCCACAATGGGTTGGTGGAGGAGGCGTTGGCGTTGTTAGCTCGCATTGAACACGTGCCATTAGACGTGCAACTTGTTAATGCTACCTTGGAGGTGTTGTTGCTTTCAGAGCAACCGCAGGCGTGTTTTTCAGCGTTTGAGGCAATACGTTTATCTCCAATCAGACCCACGGCAGATACATACACGCTTCTTTTGCTTGCGTGTGAGCGTTCAGGTCTTTGGTGTCAAACTACCGCTATTCTTGCTGATATGCAAAAACGTCGTGTGAAAGGGGACTCCAAAACGCTAAACTTGATTTTGAAAGGTCTTTTAACTGAGCGTCTGCACAGTTACGCACTACAGCTGTACGAAAGAATGCTGGAAAAGGATGTGGAGGTGTGGCCTGATCTTCGATCGCACATGAAAAAAAAAGGAACAATGAAAAGCAAAAAAAAGAAACAGGTTCAGTCTTCTGTTTCTCTAACAACTTCTTTTTCAGGGAAATGAAATGGTGTTTTTTTTTTTTTTCTTTTTTTTTCTAAGCTATATATTTATATATATATATGTTTATATATTTCTACATATTTATATTTATATTTATGAGTAAAGGATTGAAAATTTCTTCGGGTAGTAAGGAGTCTTACGACTATGCGAAAATTCCTGGTATAATAATAGTTACTTATTTAAAAAATTTTTTTTTACATGTTTTGCTTTTTTTTGTTCTTCTTAAAGAAAAAAAAGAGAAGGGTGTAAAATTACAAGTTTTGGCGTGAGTGTTACATATTGTTGCTGAGATGCTTCCATTCACGCTAAAAGAGGAGGAAAAAGGCATGCAATTTTCAGCTACACCCAATCTTGATGGTGTGGAGGAGGATAATGCGAAGGAGCTGATGACGTTGTACACATGTGCCAACTGCACCCGTCATGTGGCTCTTGGCCCGTCTTCGAAGTTGATGTGCACTCATTGCGTGCATAAAACGGGCTCTTCCAGTGTTTTTTACAAGTTGCGCACGCAACCCACCACGTACGACACCATTTGAGGGAAAAGTGGTCAATGGGAGGGAAAGTAAAAAATGACAAAAAAAAAAAAAAAAAAATTTTTTTTGTTGTGTTTATGGGCGTTTTTTTTTTTTTTTTTTTTTTTTTTTTTTTTTTTTTGTGTAAGCTTGTGCCTTTTTTTTTTTTTTTTTTTNAAAAAAAAAAAAAAAAAACGCCCATAAACACAACAAAAAAAATTTTTTTTTTTTTTTTTTTTGGGGTTTTTTTTTTTTTTTTTTTCTTGTGTCTGTTTTTGTGTGTAAGCATGTGCCTCTTTTTTTTTTTTTTTTTTTTTTTGCTTTATTTTATGTTGTTTTAGTTAGCGTTGTGGGTTTTAATGATAAACCGACCTCCTACGCGGCAGCAGCAGCAACAACAAGTTGCCGCTGGGAATACAATGACGGCTGTGCCTCAATGTGTCTGTGCAAACTGTTTTTCGCGTCTGATGCTACCGCGACCTGATTCTACCGGCACTTCTTTTCGCTGCCCGCAATGCCGGATGGCGGGGGCTGACATGAAGGTGCTCTACACGCGGCGTGCGTTTCCGGTTGAGCACAGCACCAATTGAAAAGGGAAGAAGAAATAAAAGAAAAAAAAAAAGATGGTGGGCGGCAATAATGGATCCTTTTTGACGTGGAGGCATTTTGTGGTAAGAGAGTATGTTTGCTTGACTTTATGAACTTTGGTTAACAGAAAGGGGATTGTGGGTAATGTGTGGACGCTTAAATACATACATATACACGCGTCTTTTGCTTTTTTTTTTTTTTGTTTGTTTGTTGTTGTTCATATGCCTATTTGGCGCGCATATGTATGAAAGGATAAGTAGGTGGTGGGGGTGATAATTTGGAAATAAAACAAATATATCAATAACTATATATAGTTATTGATTTAAAAAAAGATACAGCAAAAGGGGTGTGGGTGGGTGGCTAGGTAGGTGCTCATGTTTTTCAAAACTGCGTTTTTGCTGCGGGTGTATCGCCACAGGTCAAAGAAACCCGACCTGAAGACCAGTTTTACAAAGACAAGTAATTTCAGAAAAGCGGAGAAGGCTGTCGTTGAGACTGTTGATGGCGACCTTGTTAAGGGCCGCGGCAAACTGCGTCGCCGCAGTCACAGCGCACTGAAGCAGGCGATTGAGGAGATGGAGCACCCCGCAATCTGGATTTGGTACCCGTGGCGCATGAACCCGGAGCCACCAACGCCACAAATGCCGCGGCGACGTGCACTCAAAAACTTGCACGGGGCCATTTTTACTGACCTGACGCCGGTGCAGAAGAAGCGGCAGGAACAGATGCTGTATGGAATCAACATTCCGGAGACACGCCAGACAAAGTTTGAGCAGGAGCACCCTCTTCTTGCCAACGCGTTGCGGCAACTTGACGACCAGCCAAAAGGTTTTCCATTTTGGTACAAAAAATATCCAACTCGACGGCATGCGTACGAAAATCGTTTTAGCATTCCGGATGAGATGTTAGACGGTTACAACGAGTACATTAAAAAGGCGCTATCTAAAAACATGATGTCTGTTCAAGAAAAGCAGTTTGCGCAGGAGGCGATGTACATGGAGCGTTATGCAGAGCACGACTTTGACACTACCAGTCCAGCAGTACTGGCTGTGAAGCGGGCTCTTAAATGTCGTGTGCTGCGGAACCATCTCTTGACCAACCCGCACAACAATATCATTAAGGCTGTGCTTGCTAATACCGAAAAAAAACTTAACCACGCACTTCGGAGACTGCGCAAGACGGACTTTAAAAAATATTGGGAGATAATTCGTGATCATGACGTGCAGGATGTCCTTCAGCCGCCATCTTTGGTTACATACCGACAAGGAGCCTACTGGAACTACGACTGGAACGCTGGGTTGGCCATCTCTACAAATATTGCCGATGTGCTTGATCCTCGCGGACTTAACGGCTGCGTTGAAACTGGTCGCTCTCGCTCTGAGGTTGCGCGGGATCTTGGTTTGTCGTACACAAGGTCTCTGCAGGAAAATGAGAAGAAGCAACTTTCGCAGCAGGCGTTGTATTACGAGCGGCTTGCAAAGTTCAAGATGGAGCAACCGGAGGCAGCGCGGGCGCTTGAGCGAGAAAGATTTGTACGCAAGTTTTCCGGCATGTTTGCAAAAATGGATATCAAGTCCGGCGCCCCTGACTTTCCCAGCACTTATCGCAAACTGCTTGGAACTAAAGTGGTTCGCTGGGCATCAAAACGTCATGGACCAGCGTAATTTGGCGTGGAGATTTTGGTATTTAGTCTGTTTGTTTTTGTTTCTGCTGTTGTTGTTGTTTGGTTTAATTGTTTCTAAAATATAATAAAAGAAATTTATTTTAGTTTACAAAATTTGTTTATTTACTTAATTGATTTTGATTGTCGATATTTTTATTTGTTCATTTATTTTTTACTTTATGTATACATATATTTTGATGTGTGTTTTATTTGACGTTTTACAAATAGAAACTTATAATAGTAATAATAAGGTTTGTTAGTCTGTTGGTAGAAGAAAGGAAAAGTGTAGTTTAGCTGCCTTATGTTGGCACCACCGCCTACAGTGATGACTTTACCGGAGGTGATTATTGTCGGCAACGTGACACGCTATCGACACTTTGCCCGCGGCACTCGTGACTTTTATGCCCCCGAGTTGTTTTTGCCGGATCCACCTCCGCAACACGTCTGGTGCTACTGCATATCAAAGGAACACGGGAACACTGTGTACTTTTTTAATGAGAGTAGCGGGAGGTCGCTGTGGGTGCTCCCGTCTCTGACAGCTGACGGAGAAGAGATTGGCGACAATGAAGATGAGGTCATGCAAGTCATTGGCTCCGTTGAGTCAGCTGCTCTGAAGAATAAGCGGTCACCTTTGTTTGTCAATGACAAAGGACAAAGCGAGGAAAAAGCTGAGAGTCGGCGTATTGTTCTGCGGCAGAGTCTTGAAAAGGCAGTAAGGCGGCAGGCAGAAGAGATGGAAAAGAAGCATAATGGAAAACCACAACTACAGCAACACGAACAAAAACAGGAACAGGAACAGGGGGATGTAGCACAGATGATGGAATCTTCATTGCCTGTTTATGTTGCTAAAAACGGAAGCAAGAACAATGATGGCAATGTGTCTGTTAGCCACAGATTGGCCTTATGGCGTGCAAAGCGGGCAGAGCAGCAGCAAGGAATGCAGCAACAAAAGGAAGAAGATCATGGTGATGAGAAACACCCTTTTTTTGATGTGACGCCAGGTCTGTTGGCACGAGGCGTAGATGAGGCAATTAGCAGCAGTAGTTGTCATGGCTATTGCCCAATGGCGGTTACACAACCTGAGTTATTGAATAATGCATCTTCATGCGCGCTACACAATAGCGACAAAACTAATTGTGATAAAATAAGAAAAGCTTCATTTACAATTGCTGATGAAAACACAGTCATTGCGCCAAAAGCGGAGCAAGAATGTCTTTTACCAGAAAGAAAGTTGTATGATGAAAAAAGACGCTTGTTTCTTGAGGCCAAAAATGAACTGCAGCGGGAGAAGGAAGAAGCGCTGCAAAAAGAGCGTCAAGCACTTGAACGGGCACGCCGTTTACAGGAGGCGCAGCAACTTGAGGAGGAAGAACGCACACGGCTGGCGATTGAGCGAAGGCAGCTTGAGCAGCGGCGACTGGAGCTTGAAAAGCTGGCGATTGCGCGACAGCGCGCAATTTTGGCAAAGGCTGAAGGGGAAGAAGTGGCACGGCGGGAGTTAAACGCACAGCTGGATGATTTTTTGCGGAACAAATTGCGGCTTGTGCAGCAGGCGGAGGAAGAGGCGCGGCACATGTTGTCTTTGGAGGAGGCCATTGCGGAGTCTCTCTTGGGGTGCGTCACGGCGAAGAGTGCAAACCCGTCGTCGTCAGAGGTGCGGTGTGTTGATCTTAGAATTTTGGAGGATGATGATATGGATAACAGCCGAAACGCCGACAGTCCTGGTGCGCGACAACAGCAAGAAGAACAGCAACAGCAAGCAAAAAAACAAAAAGAGCGACGGCGTGAGCAGATCAGGTATGCTCCATCACTCACATATGTTGGAGATGTAATGACAGGGGGGCGTGGAGAAGCACCGGCACTTTTGCGACGTCATGGCAGGGGCACTTGTTTCTACGATGCTGCGCAAAAGTTTTTTTATGATGGCCAGTGGGAAGACGATAAAAGGAATGGCAGTGGGGTCATTTCATTGCCGCATGTGGTGGTGGAGGGTGGGTGGCGAAATGACAAGTTGGATGGTTGCGCGATGTTCCAAACGAAGCGGATAAAAGGCACAACTGAGTTTAAGAAGGGCGTTTTAGATGGAAACGCGGTTGTTGAGTTAGACTGCAATAGCGTCTTTGCAGGAAGACTTTTGAAAAACGCTGTCGGTGCTAAATGTGGTGCCATGACATTTTCCTCAGGCGATCGTGTGGAGTGGATTAGCGATTTGACAGAAAATGGCCAAAGGGGCACTTCGCCTTCTGAGCAAAAATTTAGAGCTGGTTCTGGGACCTGCCGTGTTAACTTTGCCAACGGTGATGTGTACCTTGGACAAGCAAAGAACTATCAGCCACATGGAAAAGGCTCCTACCGCTTTACCGCTGAGGGTCATGAGTACATTGGGGAGTTTCAGCACGGTTTGTTGCAGGAACATGGCACATATCGTTTTGCCAATGGTGATGTGTATGTTGGGCAACTGTACAAAGGTCTCTTCCATGGAAAGGGAAAATATGTGCAGGGGGATGCCTACGTTTACGAGGGGTCGTGGGAGTACGGCACGGCTCACGGAAGCGGCAAGTTATCATTTGCAAATGGTGACGTTTGGGAGGGGGAGTTTGATCATGACCGGCGGGTGAAAGGGCGGTATACGGCTTCACGACTATTTCAGTTGCAGTGAATTGTAAACAGATAGAAGTATGGATATATGCCTTTGTGTGTACGAGCAGGATTTTTTAGATTAGCTTTTTTACATTTAGCGAATAATTTTATTTGATTATTTTTATAAATATTTGTTTGAAAAGCTTGTTTATTATTTGGCTTTTAAAACACAAACGTCAAACTTTCTCTCTCGCTCCTTTATTACTATTTTTTTTTCTTTTTTTGATTTGTATCAGTAATGCAATATATATCTATATATATATTGTATTGTAGTAAGGTATTAGTTGATTAGTTTATTTTATTTTTTTTTGTTGCATCTTTTTTTTTTTTTTTTATTAGATTTGTTGCTTTTATTGTTTCTGGGCTGTATTATTATTAGTATTATTGTTTTGTTAATTGTTATCCCCCTCAATATATACATGCATAAATAATAATAATAATAAATAATGATTTTTGTTTTTATTTTATGTGTTTTAAAATTAGATCTATACTTTAGTGCATGGGCTACACACGCGAGCGCACTAATCGCCATTTTTTTGTTGCCCGGGCGAATGCTTTTTTCTCGCGCCTCCCTATTTCCCGCATTCAGCGCTCACTGGCTATGGAGGCGATCAAGCAGGGACGCATGCGGCCGTGGAGGCACTCGAAGGAGCAGGTCCTCGGCGCCCCGGTGACGTGCAACTTCGACTACAACCCGCGACCTGTGAGGCTCATCGGCACAGTGATGGATGCACACACAGCGGAAACAAGCATAAAGGGCGGAATGAAGGTGTACGCGCGTAACGAGGAGACAAACATGATGTTGTGGATTCCAGCAGGCAACCCAAAGCTAAAGTACGAGGTGACGGCAACCAAAGGAAGCTTTCAGCATTATCTGGATGAGCGCGACAAGTGGGACGAGGCATGGCTTACTGGTCGCGCTAGAATGAAATAGGCAAGGGTAAGATTTATTCATTTGCTGTTTTATTATTATTATTATAACTGTGTGTGTACTCGTTTGTGCATATTATTGCTGTTTTTGTTTTTGCGGCAGTACTTTGTGGATAATTAAATTAAAAAAAAAAAAAAAAAAAAACAATAGGCAACTACGTAAATAAATATTTATTTGTTTATTGTAATTGCCGGAAAATTATATTATTTTTGAGATCTGTTTCTATAGTTGTAACGCTTATGTGTGTATACTTGTTTATATCTGTATGTTATGTTATGTTTTTTTTTTTTTGCTAGTTGATTTTTAGTGTTTTGCTACACGCTTGTGCACGGCTAACAGACGTGAGTTCAAAAGGGAAAAAGCGAAAGAAAAACAAAATTTTGAGGTGGGCGGTGAAAGAAATACAAAAGGTTATTGAGTACTGTAGTATCTCATATTTGAAAACTGAATTAGCAAGGGCAGATATATTACTATATATATATATATATACAAAAAGTCTTTATATACACATACAAAAGTTGACGTGGGAAAGATGCCAGCAACTGAGATGCAGGCGATGGAAATGGACATGGTGGAGGGCATGTACGACTCGTACGAGCTGATCAGTATGGACCCGCCTACATATTCTGTTATACTTGCTGTTTCCGTAGATGATCCCCCAGAACTACGTGTAACGATAGTGTACGACAGTGAGGCGTATCCAGAGGCTGCAGCCCCCACTGTGAGACTTGAGCACATAGCAAAGCACCGTCGCATGCAAACGGCAGCTCTTGCCAAAGAGATTACGGATCTTTGTGAGGAGCAAATAGGCATCCACAGCGTCATCTCTGTTTTGCAGAGGGTGCAGGAGTACCTCGTCGAATACGCAGGTATGGAAGAAAAGGCCGACCTGCAGCGGCGCGGGGAGGCACTGGCGAGCGTAGCGGCTGCACCACCACAGGATCCAACAGTGCGCATTGGTACCGCAGTCACGCGCGAGTTGTTTGAGGAGTGGAGACAGAAGCACATTACGGAAAAGCTACGCGAGCAAGTGATGACAGAAAAAAAGAAAAACACCAAACTTACGGGTCGTCAGTTGTGGGATGGCACACTTAAGAACGCTGACTGGGATCTTTTTCAAGGCTCTGATGATGAGCAGGATGTTGATTTTTATGTATTTGCGCACGATGGGGAGGGAGAAGAAGATTTTGAGTACAACTTGGATGAACCTGGGGTGGAGGCATGAAAATCCAGCGTAGTCAATATAAGAGACTCTTTTTGAAAATGGAAAGATCACAAGGGGCAAATATATGGTTTTTTTGTAGTGACGAAAAAGACTTACGAAAACAAATCAAAAAAAAAAGTTTGCGGTGGAATCAAAGGTTGCTGCATATTGTTATTTGCATTAATGTACATATATGTATAAATAGTAAACTCTGTTGATTGCGTGTGTTATTATTATTATTATTATTACTGTTTTACATGTTGTATTGATTTGGTAATAGCAATGAAGCGATTTATAGCCTCCTCGACGTTGCTGTTGTATAAACTTTATGCTTCTATAGAATCTCGTCGTTATTTTAACGTGATTCAGCGTGGCAACGATCGTGAGATAAAGTCTCTTTTTGCGTTGCTTGGCTTTGGAAAAGATACTGAATCACAGCGCGTTTGTCGCACGCGTGAAGAACTTTGCCAGGGATATCTGCGGGAGGCGATGCAGTTAAACGACCCGCAACACAATGCTGAGGACGCGGCGCGACTTGGAAAACTACAGAGAGCATATTTGCTGCTTTCCAACAAAAGGTTTCGCGAAAAGTACGCGGCGCATCACTGCAGCTCTCCCGATGCTTTGCTACACGTTCACGTTGAGGGTGGTCAAATGGCGGCAAACTACAACCCCGAGCATCAGACATTTGAGTTTGTTGATCACGCGTTGTCATCGATGTCTGTTGGACAGCGATCTTTTGGCGATTTTACCAAATCGTTTCAGTATGCGACAGAATTTTGCAGTAACCCATTTGTTGCGCAGCCGCACAATCCTTCTGACATTCGTACGGCGCAGAATGGGGATTCCATAGACATCATGTTGTGCATTTCTTTTGACGAGAGTATCCTTGGATGTACAAAGAGAGTTGAGTATGAAAAGAATATTACGTGTAAATCCTGTAGAGGCTATGGGCGGAATATATCAAAGACGTCGCGAAAGTGTCCACAGTGCCGCGGTCGCGGCTCCATTCATCTTCCGAGTGCCACGTACCACATTGAAAGGTCTTGCGGGTACTGTGGTGGAGATGGAACGGCGCCACCGCCAAAATGTGCTGCCTGTAGGGGGTGTGGTGTGCAGGCTGGTTACAAGGTAACTATTCCGGTGGAAGTGTCTCCTGGAACCACGACGATGACTACGACCAGACTACGAGGAAAAGGCCATGATGGGGTACGTGGAGGAAATTCTGGCGATTTAATAGTGACGGTTATGGTGCAGGAGCACAGCATATTTCATCGTGACGGGCTTGACCTTCATATGCTTTTACCGATATCGCTTTCCACAGCTTTACTGGGCGGGGTGGTAATGGTACCAACACTGCATGCCAACAGGCCCTTACACATACCTCCATGCGTGCACAATGGTCAGCGACTAACTCTTGATGGCTGTGGGGTTGATCTTTGTGGCAGTTGTGGTGTTGCGGGAGAAAACAAAGGGGCGCAGACATCAGAACACTCGCGGCAGCGCGGCGATTTACACGTCCACCTACTGGTGATGATGCCAGCTGTGGGGGAGTTGACCGGGACTCAGCGGCGGGCTTTGGAAGACTTTGGCGATGCTGGGGGAGGTGGCGTTGCTGCTGCAGAGGATGCGACCCCGGCGATGTTGAAGCGACGATTTCGCGAGTGGTTGGTGAACCCGGACTGACAAAAAGCGCAAAGTTTCTTTACAAGCTTTTTTTTTTTTTTTTGGTCGATACAGAGCAGTAACGTTGGTTTGCGGAACTAAAGTTTTTCTGTGAAAGATGCCAATGTAATTGCGTTGTGAATAACAATAGCGCTGCGGTCATGGGGATCAGCCACCATTCGTACATGTGAATATTTTTTTTTTATATTGGGTTTATTTTTTTTAACTGCTGCTTTTTGTGTAATGTTCTTTGGGTCAGTTGAGGTATAGGGTGGTACAAAAAAAAAAAAAAAAAAGTTGGAAAAAAACATATACTTTATGTCTCTGTACTGTCGTGTGGCGCACCCGCACCTTCTTCTTAAGGCCTTGGCTATTCTTACCATGACGAAGGACTCATGGGTAACTGTTTCTTTTACAGATAGCGCAGTTTTGCTGCACGTTGAAGGTGCGGATCAGAGCATTACCGCAACCGCCACGCTACCAAAAACAATATTCACAGATTACTCTGCAACGAATGCGCGTTTTTCGGTTCATCTTGTGACTTTCCGCGACGCGCTGCTGCTTGGAGGCCCAGCTCCGCTTGCCTCAGTGGGCCCTGCGCGCGTTGTGTTGGCGTACCCAACGGGCGACGCAAGACTGCTTGTTGAACTGACTGATGGTGAGTGCACATTGCAGTCCACGCTTGTGACGCGACCGGTGAAAAACCGCCTGCTTGATCTTTGTTTTGGGGACATACGCGTGGCGAGTCAGGTGGCGCTGCTCGGTGATGTGGCACGCGACGCAATTGAGGATTTGGTTGCAGCGCAATGTCCCTACGCGGTCGTCGCGTTAGACCGCAATGAAGGGGTGACGCTCCGCGGCGAGGGTGGGCCGTACGGAACTGTGACTGTGCAGCTTCAACGACACTCTGAGACAATTGTTTCAGCAGTAAATGAGAGCGAGCACGTGCAGACCCGTGTGCTGCGATCACATCTTGCTCTTGCGTGTGGCGTGCGCCCGGGTGCGAAATTGTGGCGAACGACAGGCGTGGCGGGTGATGTCGTGTCGGGACTTCACGGCGCGCCTGGCGTGGGGGGCTCTGTGCAAACTTTTGGAGGTTTTGAGCGGCTTCTGTTTCAGATTAACGAGGGACGTTTGCTTAGTGTTGTGCACATGCCACGTGATGGTGACATTCCGGTGAGTGTCACTGTTGTGGTTTCTCCTCTTTGTAGCCTTTTTGACGAGTAGAGGTGTCACTATTGCCGCTTTCTTTTTTTTCCTTTTTTTTTTTTTTTGTTACACGACAATATCTTTTTGCGTGCGTGCTGTATCTGATGCAGGCTCAAAATATATCTCTCAGAGGCTATTTTAAGGTGCTCCGAAAAGAGCGTAGGGTGTTGCGTTTTTAAGAGTCACTGTCTGCACAAGAAAGAATTTTAATAACTGTATGGCTTGTAATGAATTTTTTTTGATTGTTGTTGTTGTTTTTTGTGATTTTGCAAAAATTTTTTATTGTATTTGGTTATTTATTATTATTTTTGCAGAGTGTCTCAAGGTTGTATGTTTTTTGAAGGTTTGGAGCTACGACGGTCAGTTAAAGATGTTGAGTTATATCTTTCAAATTAGATAGCTTAATGTACTTGTTCAAGAAACCTAATGATATTTACGTGAGACGCATTTCTATTGTATTACAGTACTTTTTGACTCTTCCTGACGTGTGTGTGTGTGTGTTTGTGTCGTAAAATACGTTGTAGTGTGTGGTTTTTTGGAAGTGCAATATCACCAAAGCAATGTGTATCATGAAAATGATCTAAAAAAAAAAAAAAATTTATTTTATTTTTTGCTTTTATAATTATACCTTTACTCATGTACATATATATATATATATATATATATATCATATTTGTTTTATTTTTACATTGTTACAATAGTAATATGGTTAAATCAGTGGATGCTCGCAGTTGGACGGTGTTGACTTTATTTTGTCTTTTTAGCAGCTCAAACGCCATTCAATGGATTACATTTGCCTCTATCGCTACACCGGCTCGTGAATTTTTTCATCTTAGCACTGATGAGTTGAATCAGTTATCATCTATTTATATGATTATTTATGCGGTTGGTGTGATATTTACATGCTCGGTGTTTGAACAGTGGGGTGTAAGACGTGGTATTTTAATTGGGTCTGCTCTTAATGCTCTTGGGTCTACGCTAAAATTTGCCCCTGGTCTTTTTTATCCTTCGTTCACAACAATGATGATTCCACAAACAATTAATTCAATTGCGCAGTTATTTGTGTTATCGACACCACCATTAATTGCCGCACATTACTTTCCACCACATCGCCGAGTGTTTGCTACGGCAGTAGCGAGCACATCTAACAGTCTTGGCAACGCCATTGCTCTTCTTGTTCCACCGTTTGTGGTAAAAAGTGCTGATAAACGCTCTTTTATGATACTTTTTGGGGGACAGATGGTGTATTGTTGCCTTGTGTTTGTTGGTATTATTTTCTTTTTCTATCCTCCACGCAATTCTTGTAATCGGAAAGGCAGGGCGCGGGAGAATATGTCGTGCGCTGGTGGAGGGGCAGGTGTCAGGCGATTGTCACTGCTACGTGGGTGGGGTGAAAAAACAAGCCGGGCTGGTTCGGTAGAGAACAACAGCCCGGGGTCGTCCCACAATGGCTGCTTTTATGATTTTGTGCATCTTGGCAAGGTTGTATTTTCTCTTTTTAAATCATGTGATTACATCCTTTTGTTATTGGCATTTAGCATCAGTACAGGGAGCATATGGACATTTGCGTCGGTGTTGACGCAAATATTGGAGCCTTTTGGTGTTGATCAAGAGACAGCGGGAATTGTAGGTGCTGTAAACATTGTGGTAGGAACAATAGCAGCTTATGGCATTGGAGTGTGGGTTGGCCGCAGTCGCAATTATAAAGCAACGCTTCTTATCTGTTTTTTTGTTTCTATTCTGTGTTGTTTTGGTATTGTCTCTCTCATGCTGTGGGCATCGGCAAACACGCTTTTGCTGGAGAGTCTGTCTGGTTTATTGTATGTAGTGGCGGGGATTGGACAAAACGCCGCGATTCCAATATGTTTTGAGTTTTGCATGGAAATAACCCACCCAATGCCTGATTCCGTCCCAAGCAGTCTATTTATGGCTGGTGCGAATATTGTGTCTCTTATTCTACTTTCAGTTTCTTCTGGAATTCTTGGTAGTGGTCTTGCTTCGAAATGGAGTGCTATAAATGTTGTACTGATTATTCTTTTTGTTTCTTTGGCTGGTGGAGTTTGTGCGATTTTCCCTGCCGAAAAGCTACGACGTCACGAGGCAGAACAGGAAGCACAATTGCAACGTTGTGAGACTCTTGACGTTATTAATACTGAAGGTGGAAACCACATGGCCGGAAGCATTGCCCAGAGGCCACAATTTATGAATTCTGGTAGAGTAATTAATGAAGAGGAATAACAGGGTTAACTAATAGAGGAAGAATATGAATACCTGTGAATAAGCATGTTGATATACTAGACCGTAAATATCTTGATGTGTGCACTTGCCGCCGTGTTTAATGTGGGATTTTAAAGTAATTGGAAATTGCGCTTGATAATTTTTTTTCCGCAAAGGGGTAGTAATTTGTAAATGTTTGATCTATTTTTTTTTGTAGACAAAAAAAAAATATCAATATCCTGTTTAGTTGATTTTGTTTTGTTTTTGTAGTTCCTTATTATTTTGGTTAGGATGCCGAGAAGAGGCAAAAAAAAAAATAAAATAAATAAAATAAAACCTAATCTTTTACTTGCCTATACAAACAAAATCCATAACTACGTAACAGTTTACTGTATATATATCTATATATATATACATTTTTGAAGTAGTGGGGAAAGGTAGGTGGAAAGGTATTTTTATGGGAAAATTTGCTGTTTATATTGGTAATATGAGGTTGTTTGTAATGTGCGTGATATATAAGTATTTTAACCATAATTTAAATATAATTGTTAGAATACTGATGTCTCAAAAAAAACAAAAAAAAAAACTTTATATGTGTTTTCTTTTGTTCTTTCTTTCTTTTTTTTTTTTTTTTTTT